>JAREYC010000014.1:600000-757500 GCA_030015325.1 Cryptoblepharus egeriae
TGTGAAGCCCAGAAAGACGTAGTGGGAGATATAATAGAGACATCTCGGAGGGATATGATTTTTGCCGACATCCAGGGCCTGACCTCCGTAGCTCCTTCCATTGTGAGGCTTTATGCCCAAAATATGATTTCCAAGAGGGATTAACAACTTCAAAAGGCAACCAGGCTTTGATGCCAGCACTCCTAAAACCTTCATTCAAATCTTTTTAGCTTGGTTCTATATATTTTTTATTTCAAGCAGACCTGATTAAAATTCCCCATTGTCCCTAATGACATGCTGCTGTCCTCTTTTTAAAAAATAAAATAAAATAATTATATTAAAAAGTAATAGAGAAAACTTTTTTCCGTTTTCTTTCGTTTTTTTAAAAGGAAACTAAACCCTATTGAAACGGAGACGTGGCTGTTTCCAAGTTGATGATTCTGGGATCGCATGACTGGCAGTGAAATCATGAGAATCCATATAAAATCAAGGTTCGGTTGAATATGGGAAAGATTCCTGCTGACAACATGAGGAGGGGTCTATGGAAAACCACTCCCTTTGTAAGGGGTAAGTAAACCCCTCCCTTTGGTTTTCCCAACTGCTTTTATTGAATTGGTGTCGTATAGTGGCCAAAACCGCAATCCTATACATCAAGGGCCTCTAAACGTTTTGGCCAAAGGGCCGTATCAAATACCCAGCACAGCGTCGAGGGCCGGAAAAATATTTGTAAAATAAAATTTAAATAGAATAGAGGTGGAAGTTACATTAATGTCCAGGCTCAGGTGTCCAGGATTTTTACAAGCACCCAACGCAGCACAGAAATAAAGCACATATTTAAATGGACCCCCATTTCCCGCACCCCACTATCACAGCTCCAGTTGCATTTGTTCAACTGGGTCAGAGGCTCTTAGGGGACCAGAGGTTGGCAGCAGGCTTGTTGGAGGCTCTCCATTGGCCACATCTGGTCCCCCGATTGGGATCGGGAGATCCCTGCTATCCATGGCAGGTAACCCCCAAATCCACATGGTAGCCCCCAATCCAGAGTAACTACAGGAGCATGTAAGAGACTTTATGTCCACCAGTAGTTACTGCACCACCTAGTGAAAACCTATGGGAAATTCATATTGGAATCCAGAGTAAGTTGTTCTTACACCGGAGCAAGGACTCCCTGTAATTACTCTGGATTTTGTAAGTCTTCCTAGTTTTACTAATAAGTAAACTAGTAAGTAAACTTACTAGTAGGCCATATGCCAGAGGCATAGCTAGAAAGGGTGCAAAGCATTTTTAGGACAGCAGGTCCCACAAATGACTACCAAGCCAACTTTCTAAAGTGTCACCACCAGGATGGCTACAATGGCCAACGTTATGCACCATATTGTATCACCATTGCCATTCCATGTCTTTCTTTACAGAGGTATCCACTGAATTTTCTCCACCATCTGAGTTTTGGGAGAAGGACTTCTTTCTGGCTGCGTTGAGGCTCCAGCACTCAGTCCGGTTAGGTGGGGCTGAGTCTGCAGCCTGGTGGTAAGAGGTCACCTTGGTTGCATGTAATTGGGGAAGGTCAAATTTCCTGGGCAGTGATATGGACCAAGGACTGGCCTTTCACCTTTGGTGTCAGGTGGGATTGATAGCTCCCATATGGGATGGGGGCCTGTGACCCAGAGAACAAGAAAATAAATAAATTATGATTTGGATTTGTATATACTTTTCAGTTTGATCCACTGCCAACTGCACAGATTCTTATGGGAAAACTAAAGGAGAGTTTATTTCATCTCCAAATCTTTACGGACAGGGCTATATGGATGCTGTTGTGGTTATGAAAATGCGCCTGGATGTACAGGAGCATCATTGCTGGGTGAGATTCCTAAAGCTTGACTTTGAATGGGACTCCTGGATTTGCTCCCTTTCTCCCCCACATCATCATGGGGTTGGAGAAGTCGTGATGTTTTTGCCCCCCCCCCCCCATCAATGAAACAGATGTGGGTTCTGCTGGTTGCGCACTGGTGCCACTCACATCGCACAATGAACGGGGTGGTGGCTTGGTGGGTGCATTTGCTGGAGCCTTGTGCCAGGGTGTGTGTGGGGGGGGGGGTAATTGTCCAGGCCAGACTAAATACAGGAAGCCAAGGGTCAGCCCCTGGTGACCGCACGGCAATGGAGGCGACGACGGGGAGGCCTGGGAGTGACCCCCGGGCAGTTGCTCCTACCCTGGCTGGCTCCATTAACTGCCAAACTAAACAGTACAAATAGCATCATTTAGGAACCAGCCCAAATCTTAAGTGTGTCTCATAGTCCCCCACTTTGTAAAGGGCAGACACTGCATAATTGGCATAAAGGAGGCACTCCGAGAACGAGATCGAGGGGAAGAATCTGGTCCACATTGAAAAGGGCTATTGTTTTGGGTTGGAAGCCAGAATCAAAAGTGTGTGTATGATGGCTGGAGGTGGAAGGAGGAGGCAGGCAGCGTGTGGGTGTGACATGGGTGCTAGCTTGGCACCGTGGCTTGACGTACACACTTGGCACATTGTCCAAGATGCTCGCTCACTGTGACATTATTGATCTTGGTTGATCTTATTTAGATCATTGATCATTATTGATCATTATTGATAAGGTCGATCTTATTTAGAAACTCTCCAATTGCCCACCAAACCGGGAGGTATGGAATCCTCTTTCTCACAATCCCCACATGACACAAGCCTCCTTTTCAAAGCTCACCAGGGTGTAATGTACACCAGTGTGTACATCCAATTTAGAATTATTTTAAAATCCACCTTTTCAGAGTGCCCTTTGGCTAATCCTCTCAATCCTCCTTCCCAGAATGTAAAGTCTGCGTGATCTTCCCTTCCTCGGTTGTTTCTCCTAAGATATGAGATTGTAAGTTCCTTGGAAGCGGAGACCCATTTCAGGGACTGGTGGAAGGCGGATCAGAATTTATTAGTGGAGATGTTTGCAATCTGCTGGGATTTTTTGACTCCCAACACTAGCAAAAAGAGTGTGGAGTGTGTGATACATGATGACTTTCCAGAACCATGGACAAGTTGTCCAATCTGAGCCTCAGTCTTTCCTAACTGTAAAATGGACCAAAAATAAATCCATGCTAGATCTGAGTAGGATTCAAATTAATGGATCAAAATGCTGCAGTCCTAATAACACCACTGATGTATTATTTTAGGACTTGGACCCTTGCGATCCACCCATCTACTACCTTTCCCTGGAGCGTACTTGGCTGTACATACTCACCTCCCCTGAACATCAATGCCTTGGTTTTGCCAACCTGGGAATACTGGAGTTTCTCCAATTCTTTCCTCTTCCGGGAGTCCTAATCCCGTAGCTGGTACATCCAAAAGTTAATCCTGATCTAAGCTCTTTAGAGATTGTTTGCTCTGGGGAATCCTTGAACTTGCAATTGGGAGAGGCGGCAAACTACAGGTTTCTCGCCAATCTCCTTTGGGACTTTGCGGGATTTAAGCTTTGGGGATCTTGCAGTGCTGCTCTCAATTGAAGAACAAGGGATGCGCCTCGAGAACGAGTCACAACTCACCCCTAAAAACCAAAAACGTCGGGAACAAATGGTTTCCCCGCCCCATACATTTACATCTTGCACTGATAATAATAGATAAAAAAGAAGCAGAGAAAATGAAATGTTTCAAATTCATTAAACAGTAAAGCTTTATGACCTTTTGCTTATAAGTTTTAACTGGTGCAACCACCACCCAGAGTGGCTCAGAAGGAGGTGACAAAGGCTGGGTGACCAGATGCCAAACCCAAAATTCCTGAACCCCAAAGCCAAAATTCCTACCTGCTTAAAAAATGCCAAAAATGTATTTTTTTGTTTTTATATTTTTTGTTTTTCGGTTTTTCGGCCATAACTTTTGCTAGGAAGAAGGTGTCTCAAAACCAATTTTTGCATTGGATTCTACTCTTCGATACGAATCCAATGACATATGAGATGATGGTGTACTGCACACCATTGCGAAGTTCAAAAATGATGCCAAAATGTAGGACAATGAAGTCAAAATGTAGGACACCTGGACAGGAGGCTAAAAACCTGGACAAATCCAGGTTTTTCTGGTCATATGGCCACCCTGGACGATGGGCTGTTTGGACAAGGGACCAGCCCAGGAGTACTTCATGCCGGGTACGCCCTTACTATCTATCTATCTATCTATCTATCTATCTATCTATCTATCTGTCTGTCTGTCTGTCTGTCTGTCTGTCTGTCTGTCTGTCTGTCTGTCTCTTCCTTCCTTCCTTCCTTCCTTCCTTCCTTCCTTCCTGTCCGTCTGTCCGTCCGTCCGTCTCTTCCTTCCTTCCTTCCTTCCTTCCTTCCTTCCTTCCTATCTCTCTCTCTCTCTCTCTCTCTCTCTCTCTCTCTCTCTCTCTCTCTCTCTCTCTCTCTCTATCTATCTATCTATCTATTTACCAGTATTTATTTGAAAGATTTCTATTCCATCTTCTTCTATTCCATCTATTCCATCTAATGCCATCTTCTCTGCCACTCCTTCTGAACTTAAAAAGAAAGAAGGGAAGGGAGCAGAAGGAGGAGGAGGAGAAGAGAGTGGTAGGCTAGAGTTTCTCCGTTGCAGACATTCTAGCCCAGCACTCTATTCCCTTTCATACTTTCTGCTTCCTAGGATTTGGGGGTCTCCATATGGAAGGCAAGGGGCAACCCATAGCTCTTTTTAATCCTGATGTGGTCCAGTCTGGCAGAGATCAGGACTGGAGCCAGGGGGTCTTCTGTTGACCAAGGAGAGGGGCAGTTGCTCCCTTCAGGGCAGATCCTTCTGCAGCTTCACCCACCCTGCCTCATCTCCAGCCCGTGCGTAATCTGCAACCTATTTCTGATTCTGCTCCTTAAAAGCTGCCCTTTTTGGCATCTCTGCTTTTTGGTCTTGGACTTATCTCTTTTTTTGTGACGAAATCTTCTTTTTTAAAAAAAGAAAAGTTTTTTTTTCAAAAATGATTTTTATTAACGGACAAAAAGAGAGCCGGGGCTGCGACAGCTTTAAAGAAAGAAAAGAGGAAAAGGAGAACAGGCACAGCTTTGCGGCACCTGTCAAAGGTTTTCAGAAGGCGGCTAAGAAAAATGGAAGTGAAAAGCGCCTTCATTAACATAAAGCCATTTAGGTGATCAATGGTCCCCAGCCGTAAACAACGATTTCAATCCATAGAGCAGTTGATTGGGCTTTGCTTCTCTCTGGCTCGGCTGACAGAAGGGAAGAAAAATGTTGTGGTTGACCCGGGAGGAGAGCAGCCTGGAAAATTAAAAGTGCCAGAGAGGAGAAAGCAAAAGGGGCCAAGAGGTTGGAGTGAAGGATGCAAGAGGATGAGGGGCCAAGAGCTGGCTAGTCTGCCCAGATCCACACTTTTGGGGGGCTCTAGGGGTCGGGGCTGCAGTGGCTTAGTGGTTAAAAGCACTGTGCCTGTCGATCTGGAGATTGGCATTCGAGACCCGAGTACTCCTAGACAAGCTGAGCTCCCATCCCTTGCTCAGCTCCTGCCAACCTAGCAGTTCGAAAGCATGCCAGTGCAGGTAGATATATAGGTTACCTTGGTGGGAAAGTAACAGCGTTGCATGCGCATTCGGGCCACATGTTCCCAGAGGCATCCGCAGACAAAGCTGGCTCAACGGCTCTAGAAACGGGGATGAGCACTGCACCCTAGAGTCGATCATGACAACCTGTAGGGGACACCTTTACTTTTACCTTTATTGCCTTTATTCAACCAAAGGGTAAGATGCTCCATCCTGGGTCTTGCTGGTCCCAGTACAAATCCAAAGAACTGGTGTTGTCCAAAGACATACATCTTTGTATGTATCTTTGTTGTCATACCTTTATCTTTGTCGTCTACCGCCTGCGTGACTATACGCCAAAGGCACATGGAACGCTGTAACCTTTCCCAGTGGTACCGATTTCCTTGCACGTGCCGGATTTCAAACTGCTCGGTTGGCAGGAGCTGGGCAAGCAATGGAAGCTCACTCCGTTGTACAGTACTCAAAGGTCAGTACAGTATCACCAACCTGCTAAGCCACCTTGGGTGCCCTTTGGGGAGAAAGGAGGAGTACAAAGCGAATGAATGAATGAATGAATGAAAGACTTACTTATTATGTACTTACTTACTTTCATCCTTAACCACTGGGCCATCACAGCTTATAGTGGGACACAAAGCTCGGGATTCACAAAAACCAGGTCCTAATTTTCAGGACACCAATGACACAGGAACATTTAGCTGACACATGGCTGTCCAGGACACATTAATTCTTCATGTTCCCAGAGGGAGGGGTACTAAGACCCGTCTGTTACTAATAGTGCAATCCTATTCCTGTCTACTCAGAAGTACGTTCCATTGAGTTCAGTGGGGCTTATTCCCAGGAAAGTGTTCTTAGGATTGCAGCCTAAAACCCTACTGCCATGAAATGTACACCATGTACAATGCTCCAATTCTTAAGGGTTTCATATGGTGCACGCTTCACCTGGTGTTTGGACTTCTGCACCTTGGAGAAGAACAACCTGAGACCTCATGATGTGGACAGCCTTGCCTTTAACCCCCCACAAGTTATCACTTGTCTTCACTTGCCCCCCTCCTGTCTTTCCTGTTTCCCGGAACTGTGAAGGTCACCCACAGTATGGGACCCTGGCCACATTTTTCTCCGCCACGGCACAGAGTGACCTTCAGCCACGTTGGAGCTCCCCTTTTGTTCCATTAAGCGGCATAATTAAGAATTATGGCCGTGCAGGCGTCTCCGTTTCCAGGAAAGTGGCATCATTCTCCTCAAAAGACGCAGCCAAGAGAGCAAGTGGTAGTATTTTTGGACATTTCCACCCCCACCCACTGAGACGCACAATAAACTCAGTGGATGTGCCAGGTTCTGCCGAAGGACTGGGGACTAAAGAGGCCCCGATCCAACTGAAAACCTGCACAGGGGTGCACACTCAATTGAGGTTGCCATAATTCTCTTCCATAAAACTGGGACAGGACCCTCTGTCACACTTGCCAGTATATGAACAGTATACCAGTAAGTGTCCCAATTCCCCAAAATTGGGACTGTCCCTGTTTTTCGGGACATATGGCAACCCTACACTCAGTGGAAACTGCAACAGCACATTTGAGTGCGATGGCGATCGGAGCGTATTTGAAAATGGATCTTGTCTTTCTGTGCCGTTTTCCTTTAGATTCTGGTGCAATGAGTCACACACACAGAGGAGGTGGTGATGCCAGAGCCGGATATGGGTGCAGGAAAATTCCTACAGAAAAAGGAGCTTCCTATATCAGCTGAGACAGAGGCATACCTAGGCAGAATGATGCCCATAGCAAGGATGGAAATTTTGCCCCTATCAAAACACCTGAAACCAGTAAGCCCAGGCTGGTTCGAGCCAGATTGTGTGAACCTGTTCCTCCTTTTGGCCCGCCGCTAGCGATCTGCTTGCTAGCGGGGGGCCAAAAACCCAGGCGGACTGGTTCGCGACCCGGGGGAGCCCATCACTGCGGATGCATCAACTATGACACAGCCGCACTTGCATCCTAAAGAGGAAGCAACTGCAGCTGCGTCATGCTTGGCGCAGCCGCAGCTGCATCCTCCTCAGTGTGCGCAGTGCACAGTGTGCCCGGGTTGGGGTCCGCCCCTCGCCCCACCCCTCACCCCACCCACCTGCACCCACAGCGTGCTGGAGTGGGTGGTGTGCCCTCCCCGGCCCCGGCCCTGCCCCTGTCCCCTGATCCCGCCCCGCCCCCTGACCTGGCCTGGCCCCGCCCACTTCTGGGGGAACCGGTTGTTGGGCCAGGCCGGGCCCACCACTGCCTGAAACCCACTTTTTAGCTAATGTTACAATAATATTGAACAGGCCGTATGCACCCATGGCATGAGACACCATGTGCCATATAGATCTTACACCTCTGAGCTGAGGTCTGGTTTGGGGATCCCACCATATTTGACCCATGTGTCTTGTGTCCTCCCTAAGACATCTGGTGGGCCACTGTGAGATATAAGAAGCTGGACTGGATGGGTCCTTGGCCTGATCCAAGTCTCTTATACCAAGTCTGGATCTGGAGTATGTGAGCTCCAACCCTGAAACCTACAAAAATTACCTTCTCTGAGTCTGATCTAGATCCTAACTTGCAGCATCTCTCCAGATTTTCTGGGCCTTCTTAGCTCTGCCAATCTGGGGATGCCAAGAAATTGACTTGGGTCTTTCTGTATGCCCTTTCCGCCACTTTATGGCCCCTCTCTTATTCCCCGAGGAGGACTATTTTGGAATCCCTGCAACAAATCCTCTTGATTTTGATGGGAAAGATGCCTGGAGAGTAGATATAAAGGGCAGAGGAGCAACAACCAGTAAAAAAGCTGGCAACCCCAGAAGCTGGCACTTCAGACCTCTATGCGAGTCTAGTTGATGGTTCCCCAGACATGCCCATTTATTCCTAGCCGAATGCCTTATAGTTTCCTTTGTCCATAAATACCCTTCCGGCATGGTGTGGGGTGGGGTGGCGGTGGGGGCATACCTGCCATCAAATTTGCAAGCACAAAAGGAGGAGGAATTTGGAGAGACTGCCGAGCAAAAAGGGTGTGGGGCCAGGAAAAAAAAGTAAAGAGAAAACAAATTAAATCTGAATAAAAATATGATTAGCGCCGGGGATGGGTGGATGACAAATTAAGGCTCTAAACTTTGCAATATAAAGCTATTTCCCATGATAAATGTGCCCAGACAGTAATCAATGACTTTAATCCATACGATGGGAAACAGTGTCCTGGAGTCTTGATTTGGAGTTTGGAAAAGGGTGGCGCTTTTCCTAAAGACAAATGTTTTCTCCATTGACCGGCCTAGGCTGGAACGGGTGGCGAAGGGAATTTAATTACCAGGTACCCTCACAGCGCGATTCATTCTTCCCTCGGAATGAAACTTCATTGGCAAGATGGATGGCCCCTGCTGATGGGTGCCGAGTGCCGTTCAATCTTAGCCAGATTTATGGCCTGTAGAAATTTCACTAGATTTGTTTGGTTAAAAAAAAAAGTGGGGAAGGGGGGGCTGCGACAGACACCCGATTTCTCTCTCTGAACTGATGGATTGCTATCTATCCAAAGGATGCTTAATCCAAGGACTGCAAGCGAAGGCTGGAGGATGTCGTCCTCTGCTCTGCAAGAGGCTTGTGGAACTCATTGTCACTGCCATTATAATGGGGTTGGACCAGTGGGGGGCTTCAGGGGATTCTCACCGGTTCTATAGAACCCTTTGCTAATGAGCGCCTGGTTCTGAGAACCGGTTCCTAATGGGACATAGAACCGGTTATTAGGACACAGAACCTGTTGTTAATTTATTTGAATCTCACCACTGGGTTGGACCAATTTCTAGAAGTAAAGTCCATCGCAAGTTGGATCCAGGATACCTGGATGCAGGTATCCTGTTGTTTTTTTGTGACCTTAAGCATCTGGTGGGCTGCTGTGAGATACAGGAAACTGGTCTAAATGGACCTTTGGACTGATCCAGTGGTGACTCTTCTTGTATTCTTATTTTCTTCAGTCGTGATGGGTCTGTGCAACCTTCTGGTTTTAGAAGAAGGGGTCTCAGAAGGCCAGGTGAAGGTTATGGTACAATGCAGGTATGTGGTGGGTCACTGTAAGATCCAGGATGCTGGACTTGATGAATCTTTGGCCTGATCCAGCAGGGCTCTTCTTATGTTCTTAGGTCATGATGAGTCTATGCAACCTCCTGGTTTTAGAAGTATTATTATGATTATTGAATTAATAAGGAGGCCCTCAAAAGGCCAGGTACAACAAGGGAGTGGCGACAGGACGCAGGTATCTGGTGGACCACTGAGATCCAGGAAGCTGGACTAGATGGACCTTTGGCCTGATCCAGTGGAGGCTCTTTTTATGTTCTCATCTTCTTAAGTCATGATGGGTCTGTGCAACCCTGGTTTTAGAAGGATGATGATGATGATGATGATGATGATGATGATGTACTATTTCATAGTCGCCAGGTGTTTGACTGGAATTGGCTCTATTGTGATTCAGTTCCTATCTAAGGAACTAGGACTCACAAAGGTATCATCTCAATATATTATTATTAATAATAATATCAATATTATTATTAATAATATTAATGAATGAATAAGTAGACAACCTCAGAAGACCAAGTGCAAGGGAGTGGCAACAGGATGCAAGTATCAGGTGGATCGCTGTGAGATCCAGGAAGCTGAACTAGATGGACCTTTGGCCTGATCCAGGAGAGCTCTTCTGAAGTTCTTACGACTGCCCTGTAGTTTCCTGTAGTTACTTATAACTGGTAAGTAACTACTGTAGTTACTGTAGAACCTGTAGTTACATAGAACCCAGGAATGATGCTTCAGATAGAGTCAGGCTACTCATCCAACTAGTTCCGGGTTCCAGCCCTGCAGGTTCTAAGCAGGGGATCCTTCTCAGCCTCACTCACCTACAGTTCCTCCACTTCAAGATCTCCCAAGTGTACAATAAGCAGAGTCTATTTCCATCCTGGGTGACTTCAAGGCTAATTAAGGGGTGTGCCGGAGCCAGACAGGTTGGTAATCGGAAACTGCCATGTCAGGATCTCCTCCTGACATGGAGCAGCTTCAGCCTGGCTAAGATATAGCCTAATTAGTTTTGCAGTCCCTATTATGGAGAGGTAATTATTTACCTTGCAGGCCCTGAAGTACCGCATTTACTTGAATCTAATGCGCCATCAAATCTAATGCGCACGCTATATAATCCATACAGCACTTTTACTCAAATCTAACAATTGAAACTGACACGTCTGATTTTGGAGACTGAAGGCGCAATCCAGAGTAACTACGGGGAGTCCTTGCTCCTGTGTAAGAACAATTTGCTCTGGATTGCAATATGAATTTCCCATAAGTTTTCACTAGGTGGTGCAGTAACTACAGGTACACGTAATGTCTCTTACGTGCTCCCGTAGTTACTCTGGATTGTAGGGTAAGGGCAAAATCCAGCGTAACTACGGGGAGTCCTTGCTCTGGTGTAAGAACAACTTACTCTGGATTCCAATATAAATTTTCCATAGGTTTTCACTAGGTGGTAGTCTGGGAGAAAAGTCTCTTATGTGCTCCTGTAGTTACTCTGGATTTGGGGGGTAGGCTGCTATCCTAAATTCACCATCCTGGGAATGTGTATCCTAAAGTCACTTTCCTGGGAAAGTATCCTAAAGTCACTTTTCTGGGAATGAACACAATGGGGCTTACTTTTGAGTAGGTTAGAATTACAGTTGGGATGAGGTTAGGATGGTTAGGATTGTAGTTTGGAAGGATTGGGTTAGGATGGTTAGGATTGTGCTCTTAGGTTGCAATCCTAAAGACACTTTCAAGGGAGTAAGACCCATTAAACACAATGGGGTTTACTTTTGAGTAGACATGGTTAGGATTGTGCTCTAAATTTGGCTGTAAAAGGTGAGCGTTCGATTCGAGTAAATACAGTAAACATCCCTGGCTAAAAGCAAGTCCATAGAATATTGCTATGCTGGTAGTCACTTGGGCAGCATCTCTGCTCAACACAGGCGATCAGGCAACTGGGTGTGGAAGCCTACCATAGAATTAGACAGGGATCAGGGCCTTGGATAGATATTTTTGTACTGGGTTTTCCTACTTCAGAGGAAACCTAATTCTGGGGTTTTGAGCAATTTTTTTCCCCCTAGAGTTTTGATGCTGCAGCTGTGATCAGATGTTGACCAAAGTTTGGAAAGCCCCATGGTTTTACCATCCTGGTGGAGATGGTGGACTCTTCTTATGTTCTTATGAGAACACTTTAGGATAACAGAGAACCCCAAAGGGCTAACTAACCTATATTTGGGGGTCTTGAGGATGTGCTCCAGTGTGCCTACAAGAGTGGGAGGGAGAGGTGTCCCCCCAGTAGTTGTTTATTCCCAAGATGAGCTTGGGCAACATGAGATGTTGGAGGTATGGGGTGGTGGTGCACCAAACAAAAAGGGAATTGGAGAGAGGCATCATGATGGGGGGTTGTCTTAATTTGGGGTGGGGGGGCACGTGCACTTCACCAACACCCATCCCTCCCATAATGAGGGGTCTGTGAAAATGACAGAGGATGTCTAGAGAAAGAGGAGGGGGCAATTAAGCCGTCAGTAGAGACAGGGCGAGGGTGGGTGGGGGGCGGCCCCCCCCCCCCCCGTATTTCATGCCTGGCTTCCTCCAGGCGTTTAATTGAGCCGTCTCATTAAGGGAAAGGGGGAAAAAAGCCTTTGACAGCTTTCAAGTGTTAATTCCTTAATGGGTCCCTCCTTTTGGTGTCAGACCCTCGTCTTTTTCCCCTTTCTGATATTTTTTAGGATTTTTTTCCTCCATAAACCTCCACTTTGTGTGTGGATTTGATCAACGCTGACAAAATACAAAAGGAGCAACTCCCTCACTGCTAGTACGGTTTGTCCAATGGTTGCTTTTTTGAAAATTTTGGCACTTTAGGCCAAGAGTGCTTCTGGCCATGTGCAGAGTGCATTCTTTTAAGCGGCCATTTTCATCTCAGGTGGCGGCTTGGTGGAGAAGGAGACCCACTTTCCTGTCTTCCACAATTCCAGTTTGGGGAAAAGAAAGAACAGAGGCTGGCACAGCAAGAGGTAAGTTACTGTGATTTTCAATCTTTTTCATCTCATGGCACACTGACGAGGCACTCAAATGGTCAAGGCACACCATCCATTTTTGACCATTGACAAGGTACAGTGGTGCCTCGCTTAACAAGCGCCTCACTTAACAAGCGTTTCACATAACAAGCAAAAATTTCCAAGAAATCATACTTCATATAATAAGTTCCGCTTCACTTAACAAGCAAGTGCACTATGGGCACGAACGCTATGCAGCCCTGATGCTCCGCACGGAGGCTCTTTAAAAGGGATGCCAGCAAGCTCTGCTGCCTCTAACTGCCCCCAACTTGGGGGCACTTGCCTGGGGGTGCCAGAGGCAGCTGCCCCTAACTGTCCCCAAGTGCCCCCACCAGCCACCATGAACCTCCAGCAACAGCACAAGCCTCCCAGGAAAGTGTCTTTGATTGCAGCCTCTTAACCATGTCTACCCAGAAGTAAGCCCCATTGTGTTAAATGGGGCTTACTCGCAGGAAAGTGTCTTTAGGACTGCAGCCTAAGTAGACCTCATAGGATCATGCACACTGAATGCATGTTTTGAATTCAGTTCCACTGTTTTGTCATCATTTTTACATCCAGTTAATATTTTTATATGACTATTTTGGGGGTTGTTGATCCAATTATTTCCTATGGAAAAAATCTGCTTCACTTAAAGAGTGTTTCACTTAAAGAGCAGGCCTCCAGAATGAATTAAGCTCTTTATGTGAGGCACCACTGTACATCATGCTGTAGCAAAGGGCTCAGATTGCCCTATTGCCCTCCCCAAAGTCCCATGGCGCACTGTGGATCATCTGTAGCACATCAGTGCGCCACGGCACAGTGGTTGAAAATCACTGGGTAAGGGGGGCATGTCTCTCCAGGTGTATAAATAAAAATAATTTTATTTATGAGCTACTTGGAGAGAAATGGGGCAGAAATTTGCATACAAATACCACCAGCATATGTTTCCGTGCTCCAAGCTAACGAATAGGGTGGCACAGGGTATGCTAAAGGTAGGGTTGCCATAAATCTCTTCCACAAAATTGGGATAAGATCCTCTGTCCCGTTTGCCACTATGTGAACACAATCCCCCCCAAATCCTCCCAAAATTGGAATATATGGTAACCCCATCTAAAGGTGGCATAGGTTATGCAAACGGTGCTGTAGAGAGGGCATAGAGTAGGTTACGAGCCCAAATGCAATGAACAACTTATGGCATCCTATAATTTGCAGGTACAAGCACACCTCTCACCAAGGGCACCGTCTGGCAAGGACAGGGGCCGAGCGGCTGCGTGGGCGCTATGTACTGTGCTGGGGACAGTGTTCTAAAAGCTTTTAATGGAGAGGGTTCTGGGCCGTTCCCCTGGCACTCCTTAGGATGATTTTACAGCCAAATGCAGGCCCTGGCTGGGTGCCCGGTGAGGATAGAAGGGGATGAAGTATTTTATAGGTTCAACATGCCGAGGCTGATGCCCTGTTTCGTCTGAGACTCCGACATCCTCCTTGGTCCTGCTTGACCTTCTCAAGGCAACTTTTGAAGGCCTCGGTGGTTTCTTCTTACTTTATGGAATGGGAAACTGAGTCCAAAGAACACCCCAAGTATCGAAAGCTGGGGTTTTCAAAGTGGGGAGCCGTGACCCCAAGGGGGGGGGGTCCAAGATGCTGCCATCTTGGAATCTGGCACTGGCCTGGTGCCACTAACTTGGAATGGGGCCCTGAGGCTGCTTTCCTGGGAGTAAGTCTCATTGAACACAGTGGGACTTACTTCTGAGTAGACATGGAGGAGATCCTGCACTACATGGTGTTACTTCATGGTTGGTGGCACTTCCAATCATGACATCATTTTCCAGGGGAATCCCAGACAGGAGAGGATCCCAGGATGAAATTCTTGAGGACCACTGTTATAATCCTACTCACACTTTCCTGGGAGTAATTTGCATTGACGCTAACAGGACTTACTTCTGAGTAGACAGGTATTGGATTGGGCTCTCATGCTGCAATCCTTTGACACTTTCCTGGGAGTAATGATACTGCAGTGACACTTCCCTGGTAGTAAATCCCATTGAACATAATGGGGCTTACTTTTGAGTAGACATGCTAAGGATTGGGCTCTTACCCTACAATCCAGAGTAACTACGGGAGTACATAAGAGACATTACTTGCACCCGTAGTTACTGCACTACCTAGTGAAAACCTATGGGAAGTTCATATTGCAATCCAGAGTAAATTGCTCTTACACCGGAGCAAGGACTCCCTGTAGTTACTCTGGATTGCGCCCAATTTGTCACATAAATGCTGATTAGTTACCCCTTTGGTGGATCGCTAAGAGCAATGGGCTACTTGCAAGTACAGGCATCCACTCTTTCTCATAGTTTGTTTTCTGACAATTCTGCTCTTCCAACACCTTTCAGTGATACCCAGAACTCATTCATTCAACACATGCTCCACTCTTTCAACCTCTGCTGGTATAAAGGCTAAAATTGTCTTCCCTGATGTTGATTTGCATGTAACATGGTGATCAAACTGTTTTTGGCATTTCCCTATGACTTTCTTCAGTAAATAGCTGAAGAAAATTACTTTATTCAGTAAATAAATTCATAATATTCATTGTCCACACATATCTTTGTTCATTTTACTATAATTTGTGACGTGTTTTGGCTCCGTGTTAATAAATAAGCGTTACTTAGGCTTTTGCAAATGTCTTTTTGGGAGGATATTTTGCATTTTCAAGCTGAAAGACTGGGATCCACTTTTCAACGGTTTTCATTTTTGGACGGTGCTCCGGTCCCTAAATGGAGGGTGTCTGTAATATGCAATCACTGGGCAATTTGTTTGAAAACGGCACTTTCCCTTGTATGGATGTGTGTGTTTGAAGGTGACATGTCATGATATTGACATGTCATGACATGTCACGATATTCTGGATTACACTAAGCGGGCTTTTAGGTTTAAAGCTCACTCCCTGTTGAGTCTCTGCTTGATCGAGTGTTTGTTTTGCACCCTGCTTGGCAGGAAATGTTTGCACCAGGCCACATGTCCTGTTCATTGCGGATCTGAAGCGAGCCTGGGATCACCAACCATGCCAGCCCAACAAACTGTACCCTGGTCCGTAATCAACCCTCGCTTGCCATTTGTACCAGCAGCGGGAAGTGAGGACTAGTGGTTAGAGTTGTGGGCTCAAAACAGCAGGGCTTAAATGGAAGAGGCAGATAGCAAGACTATGGGTGAAATCCAGAGTAACTACGGGGAGTCCTTGCTCCGAAGTAAGAACAAGTTCCTCTGGATTGCAATATGAATTTCCCATAGGTTTTCACTAGGTGGTGCAGTAACTACAGATGGATGTAATGTCTCTTACGTTCTCCAGTAGTTACTCTGGATTGTGCCCAAACTCCTGCCCCTTTGTAGTGATTTAGGGCAAAATCCACAGTAACTACAGGGAGTCCTTGCTCCAGTGCAAGAACAACTTAGGGTGCAATCCAGAGTAACTACGGGGAGTCCTTGCTCCGGTGTAAGAATAATTTGCTCTGGATTGCAATATGAATTTCCCATAGGTTTTCACTAGGTGGTGCAGTAATTACGGGTACACGTAATGTCGCTTACGTGCTCCCGTAGTTACTCTGGATTGTAGGGTTACTCTGGATTCCAATGTGAATTTCCCATAGGTTTTCACTAGGTGGTGCAGTAACCATGAGTGCACGTATAGTCTCTTACGTGCTCTCGTAGTTACTCTGGATTTGGGGGTTACTGCATTTACTCGAAACCAATATACCATCAGATTTAATGTGCACCTCAATTTTGGAGACTATATTGGGCTGAAAAAGTGAATGTTAGATTTGAGTCAAGACCAGAGGTTGTTGTTGCAGGAGCTTGTTGTGACTTTCAGCCCAATCTTAATTATGTCTACTCAGAAGTCAACCCTGTCGGTTCAATGAGTCTTGTTCCAAGGAAAGTGTGTTTAGGATTGCTGTGTGAGCCTGATTATGGATGGAGTTCTGATACTGCAAAACATGCGGAGAGGAGGGGATGATGCTGAAGACCCTTTTAAGGCAGGGAGGCTGGGAACAGCCTCTCCTTCCCCCCTTGCCCAGCTCCTACAATGACAGCTCCCCCCCCCCCACCACCCCATGATGGATGGGACCCCTCTCTGCTCTCTCCAGGTGGAACATGGGCTGTGCTTGGATGATAAGAAGCCACCCATAAATCTCACAGAGAAAGGAACCAGATCTCCAGGAAAGGAGGGTGGTGGGAGAGTGTCTGGTTCTTAGTGCTTTTCCACCCCTGCCTACCTTTCATTGAAAGTCCCATCACTATTGCCCTACAACCCTAGTTATGACTGGCTGTAGAACAGGGTCCACCTTGCAGGGTGACCTCCTGGCTGGAAATTTCCGGATTTGCCCTCTTTTTAGTCTCCTGTCTGGGTGTCCTCCAAAAGGGCTTCATTGTCCTCCATTTAGGGTTCATTTTGGAACTTTGCAATGGGGTGCAGTACCCCATCATGTCATATGTCTTTGGATTTGAATTGAAGAACAGAATCCAATGCAAAAACCAGTTTTGAAATATCTCCTTCCTATCACGTTATGGCCAAAAAACACTAAAAATAAAAAATATATATATTCATTGAGCTCTATTGGGAAAGTGGAAGTGCCTAATATCATGGCTTTACTCGTGAGTAGGCAAATGTGCCGTTGTCTGTCAGAAAGGTCAGGTTGAGAGGAATCCAAGACCTTGTCCTTCTTTTGGGATTTGGGCAGTCACCCTAGCAGTGCCGGCCCATGCACTAGGCCAACTGAAGCTGTTGCTTCAGGCTACATCTCTGTCCACCTTCATACACCCATTGCTCCCCCTTTTTAGGGTTGCTGTCCCGAAAAACAGGGATAATCCCAATTTTGTGGAAGAGAATTATGTCAACTCTAATAGAGAATAGAATTAATAATCTTTTGGAAGGAGGTACCCAGTGGTGGGCTTCAGGAGGTTCTCCAAGAACCCTTTGCTAATGAGCGCCTGGTTCTGAGGACTGGTTACTAATGTGACATAGAACCCGTTGTTAATTTAGGTTATTAGGACACATATAATAAATTATTAATTTATTTGAATCCCATCACGGGGCGTATAAGTCCTTGCCCTCTGAAGTGTGCAACTGCAACAGATGGGGTGACATGTGAAAAGTTCGACCGAAGACGTTTCCTGATCCGTTTACCAGGGAGATGCTGCACCTGTTGAATTTCTGCTGCCCAGCAGGCCGCTTTTACGAGCAAAGGGAAAATAAAGCGCCAACACAACAAGTCTGTACCCCACACCCAAAAAGGGCTGTCAGCTTCTTTAACCGACCTGCACCTGTGCCGGTAATGAGAAACGTGATACCTGCCTAATTGTTGCTTGAAGGGCTGATCTGAAAGACATGGGAGCAGGTCTGGTCAGAAAAGTTGGCAACTCTTGCAAGAACGGTTCTTTTAATTGACTTTGGAGCAATTAAAACAAGTTCTCGGGTTCAACTCGGGGGGTTTCCAGCCTTCAGGACTTATGGGTCTGGGCTTGCCCCGTCCAGTGCCTTTATGGGATCTACTGCACCCAGGCACACCCAGAAATCCCTGCAGACTCCAGTGTGTTTGCAAGCAAGCAGCAAAGCCAACTGCATCCAGACAAACACAGACCCCCCCTTGCCCGCTCCTCCCCCCCTTAAATGGTGATTTATGAATGTTGTCTGCCACAACAGCCAAAGTGTCCCTGGAGAAATCACTAGAGTGAATTAGACTCCCCCCAGTCCTTCCTCCCCCCAGCAATGTAGCCCACAATCTAATGTCATCCAGGGGATTAATTAGTGACTGTTGATTAAATCCTACATTAACCCCTTTCCTGCCGGCGCCCATCCAGTTCGGATCAAATAACTTTGGCCACCCTGTTTTCCCGTTCTTTACTGTCCCTCTGGTTTCTTGACTTGGCCCCACTGATGCTTGCAAAGGCAGTGATGCCTAGTGGCAAGACTGACAGCTTCCTTGGCAAGGCTGGAGTCGGGGCTGGCACAACGTGGGCAGCAAAGAGCCCCTTTTGGGAAGGTGTCTCCGGCCCTGCTGAACATCATGTTTCCCCCTCCACCCAGATGGAAGGAGATAGCGCATTGTTTGCGCCATCCGAGTTCTCACGGGTAGAGAGAGGCGAGCATGGATTTGCTTGCGCTGCTGTGCACATTAATTGAAGGCCAAAGTGTTTTAGTGAGTGTTGCATCCCTGAGCAAATCTATGCCCAGAATGTCCGTTTTTCCTTGCGAGCAGGCAGCATGTAATTAATACTATTATTAATTATTAATTAATAGTGCAAATAATAAAGTATTAATAAATTAATAATAATAAAGTATTGATTAATACTATTATTAATTAGTATTCTTGTAATTAATAATAACGATTAATAAATTAAAAATAAATAAGTAATAAGTTATGGCTGCAATCCTAAAGACACTATCCTAGGAGTAAGGCTGCAGTCCTAAAGACACTTTGCTGAGAGTGAGACCCATTGAACACAAAGGGGCTTACTTTTGAGTAGACATGGTTAGGATTGTGCTCTATACGTAAGAAACTAAGGCTGCAGTCTGAAAGACACTTTCCTGGGAGTAAGACCCATTGAAACTAAGGCTGCAATCTTAAAGACACTTTCCTGGGAGTAAGTGTCTGGGGCTTACAATGGGGCTTACTTTTGAGTACACGTAGTTAGGATTTTGCTTTATATGTTAGAAACTAAGTCCCAATGAACATAATGGGGCTTACGTTTGAGTAGACGTGGTTAGGATTGTGCTCTATATGTAAGAAGCTATATGTAAGAAACTAAAGGTACAATCCAGAGTAACTATGGGAGCACGTAAGAGACATTACGTGCACCCATAGTTACTGCACCACCTAGTGAAAACCTATGGGAAATTCATATTGAAATCCAGAGTAACTTGTTCTTACTTCGAAGCAAGGACTCCCCATAGTTACTCTGGATTTCACCCTAAGGCTGCAATCCTAAAGACATTTTCCTGTGAGTAAGACCCATTGAGTAAGACCTGATATGTGGTTGGGATTGTGCTCTATACGTTAGAAACTAAGTCCCAATGAACGCAATGGGGCTTACGTTTGAGTAGACGTGGTTAGGATTGTGCTCTATATGTAAGAAACTAAGGCTGCAATCCTAAAGACACTTTCCTGAGAGTAAGACCCATTGAACACAAATGTTTTGAGTAAACATGGTTAGGATTGTGCTCTAAGGGATTGTGTTCATAAAGGGGTTTACTTTTGAGTAGATATGGTTAGGACTGAGCACAAGTGCTCCCAACAGGCAAAATGGAAATGAAATGTTTGTCTTTAAGTTTGTTCCGATCCAAATGAAAGGAACAAGTGATTGTAAGCTGATCTAGGCAGGGGTCTTTGCATGTATTTATCCAGTGACACACACATACACACACACACACACACACACACACACGCATGCACACGGGTAATGAAATAAATTAATTAAGCACTTTGCCCATTAACATGGTTTTTTCCCATTGATCCCCAGCCATTCTTGTGCACCAAAAGCCTCTCTGCCTGGGTGGGTAGCCTCTCCAGCGCTGTAAGCCCTCCTGTTTATCAAGGGAAATTTAATTTAACCTACTCGTGTCTCACTAAATAAATGGGAGCCGGCCTTGAGAAAACAAGTGCAGAGGCATTTCCTGTCTTCCCCGTTCCTTGGGAGAGAATCCCAAAGCTCGTTCTAGAGTCAAGTCTTATGTAGGTGTGTGTGTCCATGTGTGGATCATCATCATCATCATCAGCTGCCCCCTCTCCAGATTTTTATTTTTCGGAGGCACTCCAAAAGGGGGCAAAAGCGCGTGCCAATACTGAGCAAGAGCAGCGCCCATTTAGGAACCCTCATTCTGAATTGGCTTTTTGAATTAATTGAATATTAATTGAATTGGCATTCTGAATTAATTGAATATTAATACCGAGCCTAGTCCAGTTGGCTACATGGGATATTTGCGTGCTCATGGTGTGCAACTGTTCATTGATTCCGTTCTCTGCTCCAGTAGCCCCCTTTTTATAGTATATATAGCCCTGGACCTCCTAGGGCAGTAGTTGCCCAGTGGTTAAAGACGCTGTGCTTGTCAACCTGCAGGTCAACACTTCAAGATTGGAGTATCACTTGACGGTATGAGCTCCTCTAACCATTGTGCATTGGCACATTGGTGTGCCACAGATGCTCTGCAAGTGTGGCATGAGATCATTTATTAATAGAGCAATTGAGGGATCTGAGCCTCCTACCGGCAGCATGGAGTGCCTTGTCAATGGTCAAAAAATGGATGGTATGCCTTGGGTGACCAGATGCCCAAAGGTGACCGGATGACCAGATGCAAAAGGAGGACAAGGTCTTGGATTCCTCTCAGCCTGGCCTTTCAGGTGGACAATGGCTCATTTTCCGACTCGTGAGTAAAGCCACAATATTGGGCACTTCCACTTTCCCATAGAGCTCAATGCTTATTTTTTGTTTTTAGTTTCTTGGCCATAACATTTGATAGGAAGGAGATATTTCAAAACTGATTTTTGCATTGGATTCTGCTCTTGAATAGGAATCCAACAACATATGGCATGATGGGGTACCATAAGCCCTTTTGGAGGACACCTGGAGAGAAGACTAAAAAAAGAGGACAAATCCAGAAGTTTCCGGTCATATGATCACCCTGGCTTTGGCCATTTTAGCACCAGTGTGCCATGAGATGGAAAAAGATTTAAAATCACTGTCTTATCACTTGCCCAGGTCTTGCCAGCCGAGGAGTTTGTAAGCATGTAGGTAATTAGGTACCATTTTGGTGGGAGATGCATGCGCCTTGGGTGTTTAGATCATGGCGACATGCGCTGGAGAACATTGAAAGAGGGTGTGGGCAACCTGAATTCAAATATTCAAGGAGACCCTGACCCCAAATATGTGCTGGAATAAAGAGAGGTAGGTGGCCAGGACAAGGCCAAAGAGGGACTCGGTTTCTCTTCCCGCACCAGCCCAGGTCCTGCTGCCATTCTGATGCTCCGGCCAGCCAACAAAGGGTTACAGCCTCCATTCCATTCACGCCCCAGTGTTCCTCGCTCACCCACTGTATTTCTGTCTCACTGGAGTTTGTCTCTCCCCCTCCCCACCTTTATTCCTCCATCTCCCCAGCTCTGATCATTAATCAAGGCCGCTCTGGGAGATGGGGGAGCAGGGCAAGAGTTTGCATGAATTTTAAAAGCGGGGGCTGCAAGACAGCAGCAGAGGAATGTCTGTGTGCTGGGCTCGGGGCATCCGCTTGCACATGCATGCGCTCAGGAGAAAAGAAAGGAGGTGGTTGGTGGGAGGAGGCTGGAAGAGATGGAACCACGAGGTATTCGGAACTGCCTGGCACAAAGTGGGTTCTTGGGCTTAGAAGGGGGTAACCTTGTACACATCTCTTTGTGTACATCTCTTTGGTGCGCACTTCCATGAACACACATCACCAGGGTTTGATCACTGAGTCGTCTCCATGATGGACCTTCTCCTGTATCTAGGGTTGACATAATTCTCTTCCACAAAATCGGGACAGGACCCTCGGTCTCATTTTCAAATCAATCTAATACCTTTATTGGCATAAAGTCCCATTTACCAGTATGCGGACACAAGCCCCCAAAATTGGGAATGTCCCTGTTTTTCGGGACATATGGCAGCCCTATCGTACAGAAGAAACTATATGATACCCATGGCCTAACTGCAGTGGCATCACTAGGTTTGATGTCACCCTAATCCATCCGTCCATCCATCCAGTGGTGGGCAGATGCCGGTTCGGGCCTACTCGCCCGAACCGGATCTTCCCATGTGGCGACCGCTGGCGAACCGGCCAGAGCCGCGGCTGGCAGGAGCCGCAGGGACCGGTTCGCCAGCGGCCGCCATATCTCCTGAAGCGGGACTTCAAGAGATGCAGTGCACTAGCGTCCAATTAGATGCTAGCACACTGTGTTGCCCGAAGCCACGCTTCAGGAGACGCGCCTGAGTCCAGGTGGACTCCAAAGGTGAGCCTTTGGAGGCTCAGTGCGCCTGCGTCCAGCTGGACTCAGGCGCACTGAGCCTCCGAGAGGAGACGCACTGCGCATGCGCCCAGCCTGGCGCATGCGCAGTGCGGCGCGGTGGGCCCGCCCCTCGCCCCTCCCTTGCCCCGCCCCTGACCCCAGCCCCGCCCCCTGACCCCGGGCCCGCCCCCAACTTCCGGCGAACCAGATCTTGGGTCTTGGTGGGCCCATCACTGCATGCATTTATTTATTTATTTATTTATTTATTTATCTATTTATTTCAGTATAGGTTACACAACAAATCAGTAACAAAAACAAATCCAGCAGCCAACTTAACACCACTTACGCAATGCAATAAGTGTTCAAGCATTAGTTCTTATACACGGAGATGAGGATCTGCTTTGGCAGCCTGCCTACCTTACTGTCTGAGATTATAATCCTAACCAGTTTAGCCCAGCACAACTCATCCACTCCCTATTCCCAGGGAGGCTGGCGCATGTCTACGCACTGGTCTAACACTCCCCCCCAGAGTGTCTTTTATGACACACCCAGGTAAGCACGGGACTTGCACCAGGACTTTCACTGGCCTAACTACAAGTAAGAGTTAGATTTACATCCTACATCATTCTAGCAGAGGGCAAGAAGATATCGTCAAAATATGAACTTTCTGGTCCAGTGGCGCTGTCACTGCAGGTGGCCAGAAATGGTATTGCACCTTCAGATTCTGTAGATATCAGGTGAGTCGAGGAGCAAGTTGAATCCCAATTTTGTCATATAAAGCACGTCGTCATAGATATGAACTTTCTGGTCCAGTGGCGCCATCTCTGCAGGTGGCCAGAAATGGTATTGCACCTTCAGATTCTGTAGATATCAGGTGAGTCGAGGAGCAAGTTGAATCCCAATTTTGTCATATAAAGCATGTCATCATAGATATGAACTTTCTGGTCCAGTGGCGCCATCTCTGCAGGTGGCCAGAAATGGTATTGCACCTTCAGATTCTGTAGATATCAGGTGAGTCAAGGAGCAAGTTGAATCCTAATTTTGTCATATAAAGCATGTCGTCATAGATATGAACTTTCTGGTCCAGTGGCGCCATCTCTGCAGGTGGCCAGAAATGGTATTGCACCTTCAGATTCTGTAGATATCAGGTGAGTCGAGGAGCAAGTTGAATCCCAATTTTGTCATATAAAGCATGTCATCATAGATATGAACTTTCTGGTCCAGTGGCGCCATCTCTGCAGGTGGCCAGAAATGGTATTGCACCTTCAGATTCTGTAGATATCAGGTGAGTCGAGGAGCAAGTTGAATCCTAATTTTGTCATATAAAGCATGTCGTCATAGATATGAACTTTCTGGTCCAGTGGCGCCATCTCTGCAGATGGCCAGAAATGGTATTGCACCTTCAGATTCTGTAGATATCAGGTGAGTCGAGGAGCAAGTTGAATCCCAATTTTGTCATATAAAGCACGTCATCATAGATATGAACTTCCTGGTCCAGTGGCGCCATCTCTGCAGGTGGCCAGAAATGGTATTGCACCTTCAGATTCTGTAGATATCAGGTGAGTCAAGGAGCAAGTTGAATCCTAATTTTGTCATATAAAGCATGTCGTCATAGATATGAACTTTCTGGTCCAGTGGCGCCATCTCTGCAGATGGCCAGAAATGGTATTGCACCTTCAGATTCTGTAGATATCAGGTGAGTCGAGGAGCAAGTTGAATCCCAATTTTGTCATATAAAGCACGTCATCATAGATATGAACTTCCTGGTCCAGTGGCGCCATCTCTGCAGGTGGCCAGAAATGGTATTGCACCTTCAGATTCTGTAGATATCAGGTGAGTCAAGGAGCAAGTTGAATCCCAATTTTGTCATATAAAGCATGTCATCATAGATATGAACTTTCTGGTCCAGTGGCGCCATCTCTGCAGGTGGCCGGAAATGGTATTGCACCTTCAGATTTTGTAGGTATTTTGTAGGTGGATCTGGGGTGGATCAGATCATGAAATTTCAGGTCCGTGAAGCTTTTTCTTCAGTCAATGTGTTTGCAAATGCGCAAAGGAAGCCTATAGACACCCAAGCTGTTCACACACATGCGGACACACACAAGGGCCTCATCATAATAGCCGCTCTCCCTCGAAGCCCCTTCCTACTTCCTGCTGAAACAAAAGGCTTTCAAATGGACCCTAGCTGTGGGGGGTGGAGGTGGTCTCCCCTGACCTCTCCTCCCTGCTCAGTTTTGTCTTTATTTGTTGAGAGAGTCCATTCCTTTGAAATTCCTCTGCTAACAGAAGGGAAGGGCACCGGGGAGGTCAGATCCTGGAGAGGGGGAAGCATCAAAAGAACCTAGGCTGCTATTTGGGGTGGGGGATATGGGAGGAGCCAAAAGATGCCCCACCTCCTCAGCCCACCCCAAGCCAATCTAGGAAAAAATATGGTTTGTTTTCCCCTTGCAGGGAGTCCTCTAATTTCACCCCAAAAAGCAGAATGAAATAACATTTTGCTCAATTCGGGTGAAAATTGAGCCACTTAGGGCACAATCCTAACCATGTCTACTCAAAGTAAGCCCCGCTGTGTTCAATGGGTCCAACTCCCAGGAAAGCGTCTTTAGGATTGCAGCCCTAGAGCACAATCTTAACCATGTCTTCTCAAAGTAAGCCCCGCTGTGTTCAATGGGTCTTACTCCCAGGAAAGTGTCTTTAGGATTGCAGCCCTAGAGCACAATCCTAACCATGTCTTCTCAAAGTAAGCCCCGCTGTGTTCAATGGGTCTTACTCCCAGGAAAGCGTCTTTAGGATTGCAGCCCTAGAGCACAATCCTAACCATGTCTACTCAAAGTAAGCCCCACTGTGTTCAATGGGTCCAACTCCCAGGAAAGTGTCTTTAGGATTGCAGCCCTAGAGCACAATCCTAACCATGTCTACTCAAAGTAAGCCCCGCTGTGTTCAGTGGGTCTTACTCCCAGGAAAGTGTCTTTAGGATTGCAGCCCTAGAGCACAATCCTAACCATGTCTTCTCAAAGTAAGCCCCGCTGTGTTCAATGGGTCTTACTCCCAGGAAAGCGTCTTTAGGATTGCAGCCCTAGAGCACAATCCTAACCATGTCTTCTCAAAGTAAGCCCCGCTGTGTTCAATGGGTCTTACTCCCAGGAAAGCGTCTTTAGGATTGCAGCCCTAGAGCACAATCCTAACCATGTCTACTCAAAGTAAGCCCCGCTGTGTTCAATGGGTCTAACTCCCAGGAAAGTGTCTTTAGGATTGCAGCCCTAGAGCACAATCCTAACCATGTCTACTCAAAGTAAGCCCCGCTGTGTTCAATGGGTCTTACTCCCAGGAAAGTGTCTTTAGGATTGCAGCCCTAGAGCACAATCCTAACCATGTCTTCTCAAAGTAAGCCCCGCTGTGTTCAATGGGTCTTACTCCCAGGAAAGTGTCTTTAGGATTGCAGCCCTAGAGCACAATCCTAACCATGTCTTCTCAAAGTAAGCCCCGCTGTGTTCAATGGGTCTTACTCCCAGGAAAGTGTCTTTAGGATTGCAGCCCTAGAGCACAATCCTAACCATGTCTACTCAAAAGTATGCCCCATTGTGTTCAATGGGTCTTACTCCCAGGAAAGTTCCTTTAGGATTATAACCTTCTGTTGCAATTCTAAAGACACTCTCCTGGGACTAAGACCCACTGAACACAATGGGGCTTACTTCTGAGTAGAAATGGATAGTATTGCACCCAAATCTATTTACATACAAGCTGAAACTCACTGAGTCTGGATGGATCATCAAAATAGTTTTCTAAACTTAAAGACAAAGAGCACGATCCTAACATGCCTACCCCAAAGCAAGCTCCATTGTGTTCAATGGGTCTTACTCCCAGGAAAGTGTCTTTAGGATTGCAGCCACAGTAGTAAATATAATAACAGGGTGAACGTATGTCATAATATATGGATAAGGCCCCCCAAATGTAGGACAGCTTAGAAAAATGTAGGACATGATCAAATAAGAGCTATAAACACTAATATACATTGCTTTCAGGTGGTCAGTTTGAACTATTACTATTAAATTTAAAACCATTACATCTATTATATTAGGCTGCAATCCTAAAGACACTTTCCTGGGAGTAAGACCCACTGAATACAATGAGGCTTTCTTTTGAGTAGACATGGTTAGGATTGTGATCATAATTTATTATATTTAGTAAATATATATAAATATATATTTATATAATAAATATATTTTATATAATAAATATATATTTATTATATTTAATCCTAAAGACACTTTCCTGGGAGTGAGACCCATTAACACCATGGGGCTTACTTTTGAGTAGACATGGTTAAGATTGTGTTCTAACCCCCAAACCCAGAGTAACTACAGGAGCACATAAGAGACTTTACATGCACCCGTAGTTACTGCACCACCTCGTGAAAACCTATGGGAAATTCATATTGGAATCCAAAGTAAGTTGTTCTTACACCAGAGCAAGGACTCCCCATCGTTACTCTGGATTTTGCCTTGCGTTTCTTACATATTGAGCACAATCTTCACCACCTTTACTCAAAAGTAAGCCCCATTGTGTTCAGTGGGACTTAGAGCACATAATGTTTTAATTACAAGAAGGCTGCATGCTGCCTGCTCACAAGAAAAAGTAGAATGAGGAAGATTTTTTTTTCCAGGCATGAGGCTGAAAAAAAGAGGGCATGTCTTGGAAAAAGAGGACGTACGATCACCCTGGGGTTTAACATTTAACAATAAACCCACTGAAGTAATTGTGATCTCAGTGTGCAAATTTCATATTTCATGAATTTTTGATGTCTCTTTGATGTATATTGTTTTCCCGCATTAAAATAAGAAGCATGTACTCTTATGTTCTTATATAGATCTATCAATCTATAGTATTTATATACCTTAAAAGTTCATAAAGCGGTTTACAAAGAAAATGAAATAAATTAATGGGTAATAAATAAACCAGTCGATGCGTAGAGATGAGAAGAGTCTTTGGAGGCTCCAACCTCCTGCGTTTCCTCCTGGTGTGTTCTGAGTTCAGGGACTCATGGAGAGTTGCAACAGTGAGTCTGAAGGTGGAGAATTTCCCTGCACCTTTGAACGGAGAGCGGGGCAAAATCCAGAGTAATTATGGGCAGTCCTTACTCCGGTGTAAGAACAATTGATTCTGGATTCCAATATGAATTTCCCATAGGTTTTCTCTAGGAGATGCAGTAACTACGGGTGCATGTAATGTCTCTGATGTGCTCCCGTCGTTACTCTGGATTTGGGGGTTGTAGGATTCCTTATTGGAGGAGGCTTTCCTTATTTAATCCATTTATTTCTCATGGACGTGGTTTCGGACATTTGCTGTGTACCTGCAACACACTGGCCCTACAATCCAGAGTAACTACGGGAGCACATCAGAGACATTAGTTGCAGCACCATCCAATGAAAACCTATGGGAAATTCATACTGCAATCCACAGCAAATTGTTCTTACACCGGAGCAAGGACTCCCCGTAGTTATTGTGCCCTGAGTCTCATAGATTTCATTGGGACTTGTGCACATCCGTGAGATGGATGCTTCTACGTCAGTGATTTTCAACCAGTGTGCCGTGGCACACCGGTGTGCGGCGGATAGTCCTCAGGTGTGCCATGGGAATTGGGGGAAGGTCATTAATTAATAGGAAAATTGGGGGATTTGAACAGCCTGGTGTGCGTTGTCAGTGGTCAGAACAACTGATGGTGTGCCTTGACAATTTAATTAATTATTAATTAGTATTTAATAATACTGATAATTTAGTATTATTAGTACCTTATTAGTGTGCCATGAGATGAAAAAGATTGAAAAATCGCTGTTCTAAGTGATAACTTTTGCCCACTTCGGCAAAGGAAAAACCTACAGTCTGTAGGTTGACGATGAATGATCTTCCCTTCAGGCTGTGATGTTGATACGATTGTAATCTCTTCCAAAGCACACCCCTTACCCCTGGGTATCCAGAGGGTATTGATTATAATTAAATCCCAATGAACACCTTCCAGGACTTGTTTAGCCTAGACAGGTGGGTTTCATTGGTTCCTCATTAACGTATTGATCCTAAAGCTTGTCAAGAGACTTTTTTTTAATGGCGGCTGGCCGTGGTGTACGTTGGGAGTCACAGTATGTTGGTGGATCCCTTTGGAGTAAACAAGGAGTAAGGCTTGCTATATCCTAAAGTGAAATGAAGCCCCTTGCTCCGGAGCAGTTAATAAGATAACACTAAAGGGTGACGTAAGATAACACTAAAGGGTGACGTAACTGTGTGGACCCGTAACAGCTTTGGATTTTGCCCTAAGTCAGCTGGAAAGAACCATTGGTGTGGGTTGGGCTCCAGCTGTAGAAAAGTCATGAACGAGGAAGAAGAAGGTGAGGAAGATAAAGAGGGACAAAGAAGCAGTTATGGTCCATAACAGAGGGTTAGTTGGGACCAAAGCCTATAGATTGTGGATTGGGGTTGCCATAATTCTCTTCTACAAAATCAGGACAGGACCCTGTGTCCCATTTGCCAGTATGGGAACATAATCCCCCCCAAATTGGGATTGTCCCTGTTTTCCGGGACATATAGCAACCCTGCTGTGGAAGGACGTGCCCTTTATTCCCACCAAAATTCCCACCAAAATTCCTTCCTAGGAAAGGAAGAGAAGAGTGGTATGCTAGAGTGTCTCTACTCCGAACTTCCCCTTTTGTTCTATCCTTCCCGTCTTTTTAAATTCAGGGAGTGGAAAGAGGAGGTGAAGAGTGCAACCTTCAGGTGCGTTTTTTAAAAATTATAAATTTTAATTAATATTTTTTAAATGTTAAATACACTGTGATCATGTTTGAAAAACCTGAAAATAGTGATGCTTCTGAAATCAGCAACCTTTGGTGCTGATCCTTTTCATCATCAGTCATGTTAAAGATTAGCTGGGGTGATGCAGGAGCAAGAAAAGTACATTCTCCAGGATGGTGTCTCCCTTTGATGACACGTTAAGGCGCCAGTCCTGAACCCCACTGACACTGCTGGTGGTAGGTGGGTCACTGGGTGACATGCATGGGTGAGTCACACAGGTATGGGGTACAATTTTTGAAATCTGTGGGTGGCACAAGCGGTTAAGACGCTGTGCCTGTTAACCAGCAGGCCAGGGTTTGAGACCCGGGTCCACCCCACAAGACAGGATGAGCTCCTGTCCTTAGCCCAGCTCTGCGACGCAGCTGGATCCAATCGTATTGGCTCTGCCTTTCCATTGGACTAATTCAGTGGCGTGGAGAGGGGGGATTTGCTGCTTGGGTAACAGCCTCTCCTCCATAACAATCCAACCCAGGCTTTTGTGCTTCGAATGCAGCGTATGCAGCGCCGAGCACGATACCATAGTCTTCCAAGGCTGACGGAGGCCTGCTTTAATCTTCAAATCTAAAATCTTCAGTAATAGTATCATGCGTTGTAGCATTCAGTGTGTACTTTCATGCAGAACGCAATTAAACAAACCACGTTGAAATATTATATCGTAACCAAAGAACCGATGGGATGAAGCAATGGTGCATCACTACACCCACTGCCTGGGTGGTTGCCCACCCACCATATGGTTCACGGTCCATCATGGGGGTGACATGTTGATCTCCTGCACCAAACCCTAGTGATGCTATGCTGAGTACCGTCTTTAGTGTCCATCATTATAACCAGTGGTGGTCTTCAGGGGGTTCTCACAGGTTCTATAGAACCCTTTTAATGAGCGCCTGGTTCTGAGAACCGGTTTCTAATGGGACACAGAACCAGTTATTTATTTAGGTTATTGGGGCAAAATCCAGAGTAACTACAGGGAGTCCTTGCTCCGGCTTACTCTGGATTCCAATATGAATTTCCCATAGGTTTTCACTAGGTGGTGCAGTAACTGCAGTAACTCTTACATGCTCCTGTCGTTACTCTGGATTTGGGGGTAGGACATGGAACCTGTTGTTAATTTATTTGAATCCCACCACTGTTTATAACCCATTGGTGTTTTGCTTGTAGGATGGTGCACTAGCTACTTTTATGGTGCTGAAGTTTTAAATGGTATATTCTGATTTTCTTTAGGTCTTCTTAACATATGAAAGTGGTGCGTAAGTATTTTAAATCAATAGGTATAATGGGGCTAGGAGTCAATGAAAGCCTCTTTCCCAAAGAAAATCCCGAAGCCAGTTGTAGGAAAAGTTAACTCTGCCTCCCTTAAGCGCTCACATGCCTATCGGGGGAGCTACTAGTAGGAAGAACAAATCCTTCCTTTCTTTCCTATATGAAATATGTAGTAACTCAGTTGCAGCAAACAGGGTCTCTGCAGATGTGTAAAACCAGCTGTAAGCGAGGCCCAAATCCAGGCCAGCGGAGCGTATTGGCAGACATGTAATTTTCACAATCCATCTCGGCGGCCCTCTTACCTAACAATAAATCAATCACGCTGATGGATATCTGTTGCCATCAACTGTATTATTAATAGATCGAGGGAGACATCCTTCAACTGGCAGGTGGTAGGAATGGGATCAAACTCTCACCGCCAGCCGCTGGGCAATTCCAATGCTATTTTATGACGATTGTCGGAGCCGATATGTTGAAAGTTGACTTAAACGGGGGCGGAAGGGTGGGAGCCCACAAAACTAGTCCTGTTTTGGGATAACATCTCCTCCCAGCATGCGCCAATGTGTGGGAAACTTTGAGACCCGCTTCCTTCAAATCCTATAGAATCATAGAATCCTAGAGTTGGAAGGGACCTAGAAGGTCATCTAGTCCAACCCCCTGCCTGCAGCAGGAAATCCCCCTAGAGCATCCCCGACAGTCGAGCCTCTGCTTAAAGATCCTCTCGCATTGGGACCCACATCTTAGAATGACAGTCTTGGGACCCTCTTGGGACCCAAGGACCCCCCTTGGAACCCTGTCGTCATTTCAGAATGACAGTCTTGGGACCCCCCCAAGTGATGTCATGGCCAGAAGTGACATCATCATTCAGAAACATTAACGACGTCAACCATCAAACATCATTAAGGAAAATTTTTAAACACCCCATATGATAACCAAATCAAATTAAGTCAATTAAAACTTTATAAGAAGTAAAAAAAATGATTTTAAAGAACCGTCTCAAATCTCCCAAGCAGTTTCTGATGGATGAACAACCGGATACGAGAGTCAGCGTTTCAAAGACGATTGTTGTGTTTTAATTGCGCCTGTTTCTTTTGTGTTCATATTATTTTTATTATTTGGGTTCTCAGTATTTTTATTATTGAGAAAAATATGGGGAAAAAACCCCCTGGAAAAATCTCCAAGATTGATTTTTGTGGCTATTAAGCACATGACGTCTGGTCGATTAACCAGATTAATCCTTTTAAAAAGTTTTCATCAGTGACATGCGCCTTGATAGAAATTTAAATGTTTATAAAATTGGGGGGGGGGGAATCCACTGATAGCACCAACCGTACTGTTTCTGCTGCAGGTTGAATTGATTTGGGGAGTCTTGCTGTCTAGGATCAACAGTGCACGTGTTCCCAGTGGCATAGCTGGAGGGGGTTCCAAGCACTGAGAACACAATCCTAACCAAGTCTACTCAGAAGTCAGTCCTATTGTATTCGATGGATCTTATTCCCAGGAAAGTGTCTTTAGGATTGCAGCCTAAGTTTTTCAGGGAGCTTGCAAAACACAGGGTGTTTGCACTGCCTGGGGTGGGTGCACCATTGGGAATGGTGCCACTGGTGCCGCTTGCTTGCTCCAGCTATGCCACTGCCCGTTATAGCTCCAGCTATGCCACTCACTGAACCCAACGGATTCCCTTTTCTGATTTCTTGTATATAGTGGTGCCTCATGTAAAGAGCTTCATTCGTTCCGGAGGCCTGCTCTTTAAGTGAAACTCTCTTTAAGTGAAGCGGATATTCCCATAGGAAATAAAGGAAATTCAGATGATTGGTTCCACAACCCAAAAAATATTCATATAAAAATATTAACTGGATGTAAAAATGATGACAAAACATTGGAAGTAAATTCAAAATATGCATTCAATGTGCATGATCCTATGAAGTCTACTTAGGCTGCAATCCGAAAGACACTTTCCTGGGAGTAAGCCCCATTTTCACAACGGAGCTTACTTCTGAGTAGACATGGTTAGGAGCCTGCAATCAAAGACACTTTCCTGGGAGTAAGCTCCGTTTAACACAATGGGGCTTACTTCTTGGTAGACGTGGTTAGGAGGCTGCAAAGACACTTTCCTGGGAGGCTTACCTGGGCTGGTGCTGGAGGTTCAAGGTGGTCAGTGGGGGCATTTGGGGCAGTTAGAGGCAGCTGCCTCTGGCACCCCCAGGCAACTGCCCCCAAATTGGGGACAGTTAGAGGCAGCAGTGCTGGCCGGCAGCCCTTTTAAAGAGCCTCCGTGCGGAGCATCAGGGCTGCATAGCATGCATGCCCATAGTGCACTTGCTTGTTAAGTGAAGCGGAACCTGTTGTGTGAGGCGCTTGTTATAAGATGTACCACTGTCCTTTCAAATAATTTAACATGTTTGGCAGCCAACCTGGGGTGCTGTTGAACTAAACCAGCCCATTGCATTGGGTTAAATATTTCGGCATGTTTCTCCAAGATGCCTCCTTTAGGCCCCCCAGGATGCCCCCCCTCTACCTTCTCCTTTTGGCAAAGCTGCTTGGCATATGGGGGGGGGGGATTGGGAATCTGCTCGTTCTAACACTCCATCCACCCTATCATCAATTAGGGAGCAAGTGATAAATTCGACACAGCTGGGGGCCTTTTTGTAGAAATGTACCAAAACCAGATTTCCCATGGCTTTGACTTCACATGATGTCCAAAGATCACAAAGGGAACCGCACCCCAAGTCGAGGGGCACCTGGATTCAGGGGAATGCTAGAGATGGGGGGGTCAAGAAAGAGAAAATCTGTATTAAAAATGTCATCCGTTTCTTTTCCAGGACACCTTTTACCTTTCCAAAAGTGCCGAGACATTTAAAAAACAATAAACCCCTGGGAAGATAATGGAAAACAGAAAAGGTCTGGCACTGAAGTGTGTGTGGATGACATAATTCAGGTGGTAAGAAATCTCTCACTCATGTGAAGGTTGCGCACATGGGGAACGCGTCCCGTACTTTTTCTGGTTTATAAATGGATTCTTCCAGCAGGAAATATTTGGTTTTAGAGTACAGTAAGAGCACAATCCTCACCATGTCTACTCAAAAGTAAATCCCATTGCTTTCAATGGGTCTTACTCCCAGGAATGTGTCTTTAGGATTGCAGCCTAAGGCTGCAATCCAGAGCAAATTCAGCCTGCTCTGACCTAACTGCACTCTCCTAACTATTCTGTATCCAGAGCAGAAAGTTATGCTGAATCCAGAGAGTCAGGAAGCCTGGGCTGCCCTAACTGCTCCAGAGCATGCTAAGTAATTGACACAAGGGGAAGACTTGCTCCTGAGGAGACACCCCTCAGATCACACTGAACAAGGAACAGCTGTGGTGCCTACAGTGGTGGCATGACTCTGCACATCACCTGGTGCGGAAGTCTATGCGTCATCCCTGGGATGCGCGCCCCTCCCCCCACCTGGACTGCACAGTCACCAAAGTTGGCGCCTGCGCAGTTGTTTCTGAAGCCAACTGGCTTCAGAAAGAGTACTGCGCAGGCACCATCTCTGACACCTGCGCAGTACTTTTCTGAAGCCTTTTGGCTTCGGGGGAGACTGTGCAGGCGTCAGAGTTGGTGCCCGTGCAGTACTCTTTCTGAAGCCATTTGGCTGCCGCTCCGCCTCCTGAGTGAGGCCGAATGGCTGTGCAGAGGTGCGGACTTTCTCTGCTCTAAGGAAGTCTCCTCTGAAGCTGTTCGGCATGCTCAGTGTGTTTCTGCGCAGTGCACCTCAGATGGCCGTTCAGGCCAGCTCCTCAGACAAGTGTCAGCTTCTGGCTGATTCTCCGCCTTGGAGCAGGCCTGAATGGGGGTGCTGACGCCCGGGGCCTGCCAAAGGACAGTCAAACTCCTCCGGCACATCACCCCATACGGAGCGCATCCCCAATGCAGCCCACACCAGCCGCACCAGTCTGGTGACGCCACTGGGTGCCTGCCTTATAAGGAGTCCCTGATGAGATGCCAGTACATTCTACAGTGAATAGAAGGGGCTTCTTGGAGTGGCCTGCTGTATCCTGAGGTTTGTGGGCAGCCGTAGTTTGTTCCATATCCTGAGGTTGAGAGGCAGGGGTTGCAGCTAGGATGGCCAAGAACTCAGATTTTTGGTCAGCACTGCCATTCTTACTCGGGCCTTATCATGGACCCCTATGGGTCTACTCATTACTATACCTGCTCCTGAGGTGGCATAACTCTGAGGGCTGGAAGAGGGCATTTCTGCCTTGGAAAGAGGCTCTGGATGCAGAGTAACTGCTCTGCCCTAGGCAATGCTCAACATGCCCTCAACTTGCCTCTCCTGAGCTGCTTAGGCTGCCCCAGTTAGGGCAGAGCAGGTCCACCTCTCTTAGGGCACCCTATCTTGCCTTGCTCTGCCCTAAGCCTCCTTCAGAGTAACTGGGCTGGAGCATCTTGCAGTTGCTCCAACCTAGTGTTAGATAGGGCAACCTAAGGGCTCTTATGTGGACAGATTAGTTGCTCTGGATTGGGCTGTAAGGCCCATATCCTAAGGTCAAATTAAGCCCTTTGCTCCAGAGCAGTTAAAGATGACTTTCCATAAGATAACATTAAAGGGTGACGTAACTACGTGGACCCATAACTGCTCTGGATTTTGCCCTAAATCCCCTATTTATGAACATTTGGTATGCAAACTTTCATACATACAAACATACCTTCAAGATACAAACTTTCAAATATGCAAACGTAACTCATCTGCTGCATTTCAGGTACAATAACAGTATTTTAACAGGAAAAAAGTACTTTTTAACAATCAAGATATTTAATTTACACTATTTTTTCTTTTTTCTTTTTCTTTTTACATTGGGGCCAACTAGCGTTAAGATCTCCGAGCACCTGTCGGAGATGCTCTAGGAGAATTTCCTGCTACAGGCAAGGGGGTGGACTAGATGACCTACTGGGTCTCTTCCAACTCTAGGATTCTATCCCCCAAATCCAGAGTCACTACGGGAGCACGTAAGAGACTTTATGTGCTCTTACATGAATTTCTATGGGAAATTCATATTGCAATCCAGAGTAAGTTGTTCTTATGCTGGAGCAAGGACTTCCCGTAGTTACTCTGGATTGCGCCCTTAGATTCTATGATCTAGAATTGTTGGACTTATGAACAACTCAACTTATGAACAAGCTCTCTCTTTCTCTCTCTCTCTCTCTCTCTCTCTGCAGAGCTACATCAGCTCAGGTGCCAGGAAGTTTCATTCCTTCATTTCTTTCATTCCTTCATTCAAATAAATATTCCTTTTTACATTTGCTTTCCCTTCCAACATATCAGGCTAGAACCTATCACCAGAATTAGGAGCATGTGGTGAGTAGGGAGGCAGGTGAGGCAGTGCCTCCCTACCACAGTCCTTCAAAAAAAAAAAAAAAAACCCACTGTAGTGGAAGGTGCTCTAGCACACATGGTGCACAATCCTAACCATGTCTACTCAAAAGTAAGCCCCACTGTGTTCAATGGGTCTTACTCCCAGGAAAGTGTCTTTAGGATTGCAGCCCTGGTCTTGAGTGCTTGTGCATGGGTCTTGAGTTCTTGAGCATTTCCCATGGCAGCAGCACTTTTCAAAGGACTCCAGGGGGAGGCACTGCCTCATCTCCCTCCGCACACACCACATGTCCCTGACCAGAATGAACTACTGTATTTCCTTGAATCCAACGCTCACCCTTTTTTGGTCTCCAAAACCAGGTTGTGCATTAGATTTGATGGTTAATTAGATAAAGAGACAAGTAATTAGATCAGTTAGATTAAAATTAATTAGATAAATTAGATAAGTCAATGCAACATTTTTATTATGATTACAGGACGTGCATTAGATTTGATGGCGCATTAGATTTGAGAAGATACGTTATTTCTGAGCGCCCCTTGCTGTCCTTCCTATGGCTTTCTTTTCCTTCACTTGCACTGTGCGAGGAGAATCAGCTGCTCTCTAGGAATTCCTGCTGCACTCACACTTTCAAATCCCATGTCAGTCATAAACTTAAGACTACCACTGGCTGCATGCCCTGAGAGATGTACCTTGGACCGAGCATCATTCTGAGCCTGAACTGATCAAAGGGCTGGGAAGGAACCCTGTACACGACACTGAGTTCCTGGAGGGAAGGACAAACTTGAGTAAAAGAATGTATCAAATGGTGGCCAACAATGGATCCTCCACAGTTAGGAGTAGTATGCTTCCAAGTCCCATACACCAGGACAGGAGATTTCCATCCTGCCCTGTTGCCATCTAGTTGGCCTAAAACTTCCTCACCACCCAGCACTCCGGGTGACCATTGGTTCTCTGGTCGACCACGGGTTGATCCCTAGTTCAGAGGACCACAGGTTCTCTGGTTGACCACTGCTTGATCCCTGGTTATCTGGTCAACCACTGGTTGATCCCCAGTTCAGAGGACCACTGCTTTTCTGGTCAACCTCTGGTTGATCCCTGGTTCAGTGGACCATTGGTTCTCTGCTCAACCACTGGTTGATCCCTGGTTCTCTGGTCGACCACAGGTTGATCCCTAGTTCAGAGGACCACAGGTTCTCTGGTTGACCACTGCTTGATCCCTGGTTCTCTGCTCAACCACTGGTTAATCCCCAGTTCAGAGGACCACTGCTTTTCTGGTCAACCTCTGGTTGATCCCTGGTTCAGTGGACCATTGGTTCTCTGCTCAACCACTGGTTGATCCCCAGTTCAGAGGACCACTGCTTTTCTGGTCAACCTCTGGTTGATCCCTGGTTCAGTGGACCATTGGTTCTCTGCTCAACCACTGGTTGATCCCTGGTTCTCTGGTCATCTACTGGTTGATCCCCAGTTCACAGGACCACTGCTTTTCAGATCAACCACTGGTTGATCCCTGGTTTGGAGGACCACTGGTTCTCTGATCAACCACTGGTTGACCCCTGGTTCAGAGGACCACTGCTTCTCTGGCACTGGGCCAGTACTCAGACCTGCAAATGTGCTTTACTGCACATTTGTGACATTCAACACTGGAGGGCTGTTGTACAAGCTGAAAATTGGGCTCTTAATTTACACTTTCTTTCAACAACCTTGTAAACTTGGAAAGAATCTTCCTTCCCTTTTCCGGTTCAGGCATCCCCCCTTTTCTGATGGTTCATTTTCTGATGGTTCCGCTCTTTCAACACCTTTCAATAATATCCAGAACTTATTCATTCAACACATGCTTCACTCTTTCAACCTCGCTCTAAAGGCTACAATTGTTGTGTTTTGCATGTGATCAACTTGTCTGGGGCATTTACTTCCTTCAGTAAATACCGTAACTATCATTCAATTTCTGATGTATTTTGGGTCTGTATTAATAAATACATATTATTTAGGCTTTTGCAAGAGATATTTATGTCCTTTATGGAGGGAATTTTGCGTTTACAAGCTGAGAAGGATTGGGTTCCACTTTTCAACGGTTTTCATTTTTGGACAGTGCTCCGGTCTCTAACCCGTGGGGATGACTTAATGGTGTTTTTGTTGTCTTTCTCAACAACAATACCTGGACTTGAACTGATTCATAGTTGTATTAATAACACGGAAAGGACCATCCTGCGAAAATTATAATTTTTAATGGTAGAACTGAAGTCTACATCAAATGCCGGCACATTCCCAAAAAGCACATACTTTACAATCCTAACCATGTCTACTCAAAAGTAAGACCCATTGTGCTTAGTGGGGCTTACTCCCAAGAAGATGGACGCAATCCAGAGTAACTACAGGGAGTCCTTCCTCCGGTGTAAGAACAATTTACTCTGGATTGCAATATGAATTTCCACTAGATGATGCCGTAACTGCGTCAACGTAAATGTCTCTTACGTTCTCTTGTAGTTACTCTGGATTGTAGAGGGTGTCTATAGGATTGCAGCCATATTCAAGAATGGTGTCCACATCTTGTTCTCTCCAATCCTACTGATGGAATCCTACATTTCTCCTTCCAAACTGGAGACAACCCTTTTTTCTTTTCTCCCGAGGAAGAACGAGATGGGGAAAATTGCAAATGGAAAAGAGAATTACTACCATTTTTCCCTCTATAGCAATAAAGATCATTTACAAGGAGGAAAATCTTTTTGTATATATTTAGCTGTACCCTTTTCCGCCTCCTCTCTCTCTCTCTCTCTCTCTCTCTCTCTCTCTCTCTCTCTCTCTCTCTCTGCAGTTCTATCCATCTTTGCGGGAGTTTATTTTCCTAAAGGAACCCTGACACTAATTGTCTTCCTAAATAAGCGGGTCTGATAAATATTTAACAGTGTGGCGGAGGAGCGGAGAAGGGCGGCAAGGCGTACACTTCAGTAATAACAGCCAAGCAAAATAAATGAATCAGGTTCTGCTGATAGGGGGTTAAAAATACCCTCAGCCTGGGTGCAAGATGGCACTAATTTTTTTTTAAAGAAGGGGGGAATCACAGAAGGTCCTTTACTCACAAGTTGACTTCCTAAAATTCCTCCTGAACATGTGTAGAGGGTTATTGAAGATTGCTGTTCTCCCAAAAAAAGGCAGGCCTCCGTCAGTCTTGAAAGACTATGGTATCGTGCTCGGCGCTGCATACGCATGAAAGCCTGGGTTAGATTGTTATGGAGGATAGGCTGTTACCCAAGCAGCAAATCCCCCCTCTCCACGCCACTGAATTAGTCCAATGGAAAGGCAGAGCCAATACAATTGGATCCAGCTGGTGTTGCAGAGCTGGGCTAAGGACAAGAGCTCACCCTGTCTTGTGGGGCTGACCCGGGTCTCGAACTCTGCCTTGCTGGTTAACAGGCACAGCGTCTTACTGCTTGCGCCACCCACAGCCCTATACCAATTGAGTAAGCTTGGCTGTATAGTCCCAAGCCATGATCCAGGGGGAATAGGGTGTCCTACATCCGGAAAAACCCGGACTGTCCCAGATTGGGGGGGTTGTGTTCACATCCTGGCAAATTTGATAGGGGGCCCTTCCAGGGTGACCAGATGTCCAAACCTCAAAAGGAGGACAAGGTCTTGGATTCCTCTCAGCCTGGCCTTTCCGGCAGACAAAGGCACGAGTAAAGCCGCAATAGTGGGCACTTTCCCTTTCCCATAGAGCTCAATGTATAGCTCAGTGTGCAGGGGTCCTGCACACCATTGCAAAGTTCCAAAATGAAGCCAAAATGGAGGACAATGAAGCCCTTTTGGAGGACACCCGGAGAGGAGGCTAAAAAAGAGGACAAATCCAGAAATTTCTGGTCATACGGTCACCCTGGTCCTGTCCCAGTTTTGCAGAAGAGACTTATGGCAACAATATCTATCTATCTATCTATCTATCTATCTATCTATCTATCTATCTATCTATCTATCTATCTATCTATCTATCTATCTGCATTTTAGATTGTGAACACTTTTGGGACAGGGACCCAGTAGCTATTAATTAGCTATTATTATTTTTCCATTTTTTTTGTAAACCACTTTGTGAACGTGTTAGTTGAAAAGCGGTATATAAATACTGTAGGTAGGTAGGTATCTATCTATCTATCTATCTATCTATCTATCTATCTATCTATCACTTTTCAACTAAAAAGTTAACAAAGCTGTTTGCAAAGAAAATGAAAAAATTGCTTAATTAAGCTTAATTAATTAATTTTTTAAAAATTAATTTTTAAAAAACACACTGACTTGCAACCGACAGTTTCAAGTCTCTGATTTTGCTACTGGCAAGTTCACCATTTTTTCAGAAAATGCCTTATGGTGACGGGTGCAAAGAAACATCTCAGAGATTTTTTATTAATTTGATTAATTTATCCATTTTGTGTAAATAATTTTCCACATTTTCACTGTAGTGAAAATAATTTTCCACCATTTCCAACTGCCTCAGTACCACTATTTGATTTTAATCTTAATCACCCTTTCCTGGGAGTAAGAGCCATTGAACATAAAGGATCTTAGAGCACAATCCTTACCATGTCTACTCAAAAGTAAGCCCCAATATGTTAAATAGGTCTTACTCCCAGGAAAGTGTCTTTAGGCTGCAATGGGACTTACTTTTGAGTAGACATGGTTAGGATTGTGCTCTTATGAGTAGACATGCTTAGAATTGTGTTGTTTGTCTGTAAACTGCTTTGATAACTTTTTTGGTTAAAAAACATGTACTCTGCAATCCAGAGTAACTATGGGACCACGTAAGAGACATTATGGGTGCAATCCAGAGTAACTACGGGGAGTCCTTGCTCCGGTGTAAGAACAATTTACTCTGGATTGCAATATGAATTTCCCATAGGTTTTCACCAGGTGGTGCAGTAACTACGGGTGCATGTAATGTCTCTTACGTACTCCCGTAGTTACTCTGGATTGTAGGGTATGTGCACCTGTAGTTACTGCACCCCCTAGTGAAAATCTATGGGAAATTTATATTGCAATCCAGAGTAAATTGTTCTTACACTGGAGCAAGAGGCTCCCCGTAGTTACTCTGGATTGCGCCCTATATTGTGGATATATTGTGGTTGTGGATATGGTTGTTAATTTTTCCCTGCAAAATTAAGCAGAGGTTATACCGACACGTGAGCCTTTTGCTGATGCCACCGAACACCAAAAACCCAAATGTATTTCTTTCCAAGCAAGATATTCTGCTATAGTCCCTCCTTGCTCAGTCTTGTACAACGTCCACCGGGATTGAGATGGACCAGCGCTGCGGATCTCGGAGTGACTCAAAGTAGCAACTGTCCAGTTGGTGTAAAACAACCTTTGGGTTTGCAGCAGTTATTGATTTCTGAAGACAGGTGAATCTTCAATTTTTCATGCCAACGCCTGGACGGCTCCTTTCAGCCGGCCTGCTACTATTCAGACCTGTGGCTATCCGTCTCCCTGGGCAGGCCTCGGTCTCCCCCTCTCTGTCTTCTGCTCTGCATTCTCTCCTTGCCTCCTGCACCCTCGCCGCAGCCGCCTTGACGTTGAGCTCTGATTTATTTATCATGTTCGCCATTCTCTTCTTCTGGTTGTTCCTCTATCACTGCGCCGGGGCCACTTGGAGGAGGAAAAAAATGTGCGCTCACGTTCCCCCAATTCTATATTTCTGCAAGAAAGTGGTCTTATAAAAATAGTGACTTAAAAAAAAATCTGACCCTTGATTTCTAGTTCTGGACTGACACTATCAACACCCTGATACTGGGAAAAGAACCACTGGGAAGGCTGGAAAATTGGCCCAGTTCTGTGTCCCAGTATCTTCGTGACGCCATAAGACCGCCCAGCGGCACTGCCAAATGTAGCAGTGAATTTTTGAGCGGAGAGCGCAATCCTATATGTGTCTACTCATAAGTAAGACCCATTGTGTTCAATGGGGTCTTTCTCCCGGGAAAGCGTGTTTAGGATTGCAATCTTCATCACTCAGCCGAGATTCGTAGACTAGGATCTACAATATGGGGAGGGCAACTTTGGCCTTTAGCTCAGCATAGAAAGTCTGAAAGAGCGAGACATAAATGAGTTTGTTTGTTTGTTTGTTTGTTTGTTTGTTTGTTTGTTTGTTTGTTTGTTTAAAAGATTTATTTAAAAGATTCATATTCCTCCACTCCACTGTAAAACAGCAGTTGCCCAAGCTGGCGGGGTATAAGTTCTGGGTATAATTCGAAGGTGTTGAAAGAGTGGATCATTAGAAAACAGTCAGAAAGCGGGTGATACCTGTATTAATACTGATTGTATGTTGAGGCAGGTGAGGCAGAGCCTTCCCATTAGGGTCCTTCAGCTAGCACTGCCACTATATGAGCTGTGCTGTACATTATCACATGGAGGTGGCACTTTTTGAAGGCTCAGGGAGGCTCTGCCCCACCTGCCTCTCCACTCCCTACTTGCTCCTGATATAGGTATGTATATTACTATATGTACAGATTCTAATTTATCTACCTATAATCAGAACACGTATGTGCCTAGGGTTGCCATACATCCCAAAAAAGAGGGACAGTCTCGATTTGGGGGGGAATGTGTTCACATACTGGCAAGTGTGGAAGCGGGTCCTGTCCTGATTTTGTGGCAACCCTATATGTGTCGAAGGGCACAATCCAGAGTAACTACGGGGAGTCCTTGCTCTGGTGTAAGAACAATGTACTCTGGATTGCAATATGAATTTCCCATAGGTTTTCACTAGGTGGTGCCAAAAACTACGGGTGCACATAAACCCTACAATCCAGAGTAATTACGGGAGCACGTAAGAGACATTATGTGCACCCGTAGTTACTGCACCACTTAGTGAAAACCTATGGGAAATTCATATTGCAATCCAGAGCAAATTGTTCTTACTCCGGAGCAAGGACTCCCTGTAGTTACTCTGGATTGCGCCCAAAGTCTCTTATGTGGTTACTCTTGATTGTAGGGTAAGGCTGCAATCCTAAAGACACTCTCCTGAGAGTAAGACCCATTGAATAGAATGGTGCTTACTTTTGAGTAGACATGGTTAGGATTGTGCTCTAAGTATATAAGAGAGATGGTTCTTTTAATAATGGATTCTTGGTTGGACATCATTGGAGAAAAATGCTGGACTTTGGATCCATTGGGTCTAATTCTCTCTGTCTCTGATCTCTCCCCCCCCCCCGCCTTCACAGCCCCCCACCCCAGAAATCAAAGTACACGTCTTGTTTGTTTAATTGCCAGGCTGTAACTTCCCATCGCCTTATCAGCCCCGGATCTGAAGGAATTAATTGAGTGTTAACGCATTTTATCTTTGAACAAACGAGGCCCCCAAATCTCTCCACTAATTGCCTTGGCCTGGCTGAGAGGCGGTAATTATCTCTACATTAGCTGGAAATTTCTCCCCTGACTTGGAAAAAAAAGCAAAGAGGAGGAGGAGGAGAGCGGAGAAAATAACTGTGCAGCAAAGAAAAGGGGAAATCTACATTACGGCACCGTCTAGGTTCATGGCAAGAATAGAAGAGGCTTCTTGGAGGATCCCAAGACGAGTCTCTCGAGTCCACCGTCCAATAACGGACAACCACAGATGCAGGATTTCCAAGTGATGGGCATCCATCATCACTCTTGCATCTTTGACTCAGAGACCCGAATGATTCGGGAGATTCTGTGCATCATCCAGGGTGACCACATGACCGGATTTTTCCGGATTAGTCCTCTTTTTTAGCCTTCTGTCCAGGTGTCCTCCAAAAGGACTTCATTCTCCTCCATTTTGGCTCCATTTTGGAACTTTGCAATGGTGTGCAGGACCCCATCATGTCATATGTTGTTGGATTCGTATTGAAGAGCAGAATCCTGTGTAAAAATCAGTTCTGAAATATCTCCTTCCTGTCAAACGTTATGGCCAAGAAACGAAAACTAAAAAAATATGCATTGAGCTCTATGGGAAAGGGAAAGTACCCACTTTTGCAGCTTTACTCGTGAGTAGGCAAACATGCCATTTTCCGCTGGAAAGGCTGAGAGGAATCCAAGGCCTTGTCCTCCTTTTGAGGTTCAGGCATCTGGTCACCCTGTATGGAGTATGTGGATTCAGAAGCGAGAGGCGAGTTCAAATCCTATATTGCATTTGCCCTTTGACCTCTGGTTTGCTCCCACCACCCAGAATGGCTTTAAGGGTCCTTGCATGTTATGGTGACACTTTAAAGGTCCTTGCATGTTGTGGTGACGCTATGGGCACAATCCTAACCATGTCTACTCAAACATAAGCCCCATTGTGTTCAATGGGTCTTACTCCCAGGAAAGTGTCTTTAGGATTGCAGCCTAAGGGTTGCCTTACGTCCCTCAAAACAGGGACAATCCTGACTTTTTGGGATTGTGTTACATAAGGAGGGTCCTGTCCCAATTTTGTGGAAGAGAATTATGGCACCTGCATAACCAGTGGTGGGCTTCCGGGGGTTCTCACAGGTTCTATGGAACCCTTTGCTAATGAGCGCCTGGTTCTGAGAACCGTTTACTAATGGGACATAGAACCTGTTGTTAATTTAGGTTAGTAGTACATAGAACCTGTTGTTAATTTATTTGAATCCCACCATTGTGCAGAACTTAGTGCTTTGCATCCCCTCTCGCTACACCACCGAGTAAAAAGATGAGGAGATTTAAAACTATTTTTGGAATTATACCTGAACATGCAAAAAATGGACTTGGGATATTTTTTGGGGGGGAAAGATGGAGACTAGAGGCAAACTCTTGAAGGCCTCCCACATTTTATTGTAGACTATGATGGGAACGGAGCCCTTTTGTGGACACACTCTAGCCCTCCCCACAAATGGAAGAGGGACTGTTTAACAGGGGAGTGTTAAAGAGGGTCGCAACAAAGGGATGGGGTGTGAGAATGAATGGGGCCATTTGGCACATGTTGGTCGGAGGAGCAAACCCACCTTCCATGTTTCCATTCCCGACACTTTGCAACTTGGAACTTGTTTGTGATGAGTTTCAAAGGGAGAAGAAAAAGATTTGCGGGGGGGCTGCTTGTGCAAATTATCTCCAACCTGATGACATCCCAGCACTAATTTTTTTCCGGTCTGAAATCCATTCCGTTCCAGGCCGTTCCATGCCATGTAGTGCTGTTGCTTTTCTTTGTTAATCCTTTAAAAAAATCCCTTTCTGTTTGCAGACATTCTTACCCCCAAATCCAGAGTGACTATGGGAGCACATAAGAGTCATTGATGTCAACATAGTCAGAGCAATTCAACATACAGCAACATAGTTCAAATTCATATCGGAATCCAGAGTAAGTTGTTCTTACACCGGAGCAAGGACTCCCTGTTGTTACTCTGGATTTTGCCCTTAGCCTTATAGAATGGATGAAGCACTCAGAACAGAAACTTTTGCAGCACCCCAGAAAAAGTCTCATTCCCCCCCCCACCCCGCCATGGGAGGAGAGGCCCCAAAAACCCCTCTACACTCCCCCATGGACTGGATCTCATTTTCACCCAATAATACACATCAATTCTGGAAGTAATAATTTGGCTGACCAACCGATTAAAGCATCTGAGGTTGATTAATAAACTGCCTTTTTAAAAAAATTGATTTTGTTTCAATAACTTTGCATATTATTGCAAAAATTTGCAATATTGCCACCCATTTCATATAATTTAGTTTTTTTAATTCTTTATTTGAATTTTTGTGCATTTAATAAATAAAATGAAAAAAAAATATTGCCCCCCTTTTAAGGTATTACCTGTGCGGAGACAGGAAGGATGGAGATCACCTTCCAGGTGATCAGCTGGTTCCATTGAATCCAATGAGACTCACACTTTTGAATAGCTGTGCAGAGGTTGGTCTACCATGAAACAAATTAAAGCTTACAATCTTTGTAATCATTCAAAATTAAAAATATAAAAGGGATTCTGGGCATGTGCAGAGTGCCTTTCCTTCCCAGTATTGACAGGTCTGGGTTTAGGAAGGTGAATCCGGGTCAGGGCAGACGTGCAAAATGCAAAAATCGGTTTTGAAATATCTCCTTCCTATCAAATGTTATGGCCCAAAAAACTCAAAATCAAAACTATACATTGAGCTCTATGGGAAACTGAAAATGCCCAATATCACGGCTTTACTCATGAGTAGGCAAATGTGCCATTGTCCGCCGAAAAGGCCAGGCTGAGAGGAATCCAAGACCTTGTCCTCCTGTTGAGGTTTGGACATCTGGTCACCCTAATTTGGGTGGCAGTGGAGCAAATATGGGATGGAGGCTGCAACGCTAACCACACGTTCCTTGGAGTAAGTATTGAAATGAATGGGACTTACTTCTGAGTAGACCTGCTTAGGCTTGCACTGTGGATTGTCCATCCTTTCACAGCACTACTCTTTTTCTACGTGTCACATAGAAACCACACCATCTTTTTCTATGGTGCCTGCAGTGGCATAGTCGGGGGGGGGAGCAAGGCACTAAGTTTTGCAGGGAGCCTCACTGCAGCTTAAAAGGGGTCCCTCTCTTTCAGAGCCTCCCCTTCTTTCTTGGTTCTTGTTTTTTCTTCCCCATTTACCCATGTCCTTTTCTTCGCCCAGCCCTGCGACATCTTTTTAAATCAAACCCAGTGGCACCGTTTACGCCTTGCTTGCGAAGGGCCGTTAACTAAACATGCTTTTCTTTTTCAAAGCCAACCAGGCATCTTTGAACGCGGAGCCTGTAATGGGTCTTCATCTGTCTTCTTGAGGGTACAATTCCCTGGTGAGGATGAAGCAATGGCTGCTCCTGGTTGCTGCACAGGCAGGATGATATTGCACTGCTTGGGGCATCATGAAGCCGAGCATGGGTGCTGCTGCTGGCACATGCCAGTAAAAGAGTTGGGGGGATCAGTTGTGGGGGATCAGTTGGGACTAAATGTAGGAATTTTCTATCTGGTCCTGGGCATCGAGTGAACCAAAATGGGAAAGCATTGACATCTGCTCTATTTATCAGGCTATCAAAACAAGTCCCCATCTTCCGGTTTCTTTTGTCTCTCTTCATTCGTTCATTCATTCGTTCTTCTTTATTCGTTCTTTCGCTCAGGGCACCTTCTGAAAAAGTGTTGTTAGTGTGAGTCAAAGGCGGCCCACCCATGTGACCAGGGAGGGGAAAGGTGCCTTCTACCTGCCCCCATCCATCCATCCACCTCTTCCTCCTCCTCCTGCTTTTTGTGACCAAAATCACAAAAATGGCTAATTAATGAATTGTATTAATTAGTATCATAGAATCATAGTGTTGGAAGAGACCCAGTAGGTCACCTCGGCCATCCTTCTGCCTGTAGCAGGAAATCCTGCTACGGACCTGCTATATATAGAGTCCTGCTAAAACCTGCTATATCAGTATCAATTAATACTGACAATAATTAATTAAATAATTTTGACGTATGGGGTGTCAAAAAATTTGTGGGCCCCAGGTGCCAAATGACCTAGGTATGCCACTGCCACCTTTCTCCTCCACATTTCCTTTTCTGTTCCATTTGCTTTTCCTCCTTTTTCCAGGCCATGAAGGATCAAAGCCTGGCATATCACCAAGTAAGGGGGTTGGCAATTCACATGCCACCTTAAGTGGCCAGAGGTTTGGACCGGCCCTGACTTATGGCTGGTTAGCATTTCCATGGACCTGTGGTTGGTTAGCATGGCCCTGACCTATGGTTGGTTAGTATTTCCATTCCGCAGACTTCACATCCCATCTTCAGAAAATGTTTTTTGCATCCAAGGAGTTGGCTTCCCCTTCCTTCTTAATAGGGTGGTATCCAGAGAGATCTGTATTTATTTTATTTTATTTATTCCATTTTTATCCCTCCGTTCATCCTTGGATAAGGAATCCCAAGGCAGCTAACAACATTTTAAAACAACAGATCTTAGGATCTTAAAGGGGTCTCTGATAAGATCTGACCATAGCTTGACCTGGGTGCAATGGGGGTGGTGGTGGGGGGGGGGGAACCACACCTGATATAAACAGAAAAATAAAGTTGAGATAGCAGAAGTCCATCTGTCCCATCCTCTTGACAACACGGCCACTTGGTCCGGGCTTGAAATAATAAACATCCAAAGAGTTTCCCATCCAACGCTCAAGCGTTTCCCAAAAGCAGTGACAAAAGGTATATCTCTGTGTGTAAGAGAAGCACCATGTGGCTGGTTTATTTATTTATTTATTTATTTATTTATTTATTTATTTATTTTTTATTTATTTATTTATTTATTTATTTATTTTTATTTTTACTTTTACTTTTACTTTTATTTATTTTTATTTTTATTTATTTATTTATTATTTTTATTTATTTTTTCTATCTATCTATCTATCTATCTATCTATCTATCTATCTATCTATCTATCTATCTATCTATCTGTCTATCTATCTGGGATAATTTCTGCCTGGATCTTACAAGGGATCTTGTCATTGTAAATTACAGTACAATTGTCATTTACAAATTGTAATTGCGATATCCTAAATAAAGAAATGCCGTCCACGACGGAGCTATTTTCAGCGTACAAATTGAATTGGGGAGCCCGAACCCCAAATTCCTCCCCTCCTCCAAAGCAGGAAGCTCATTGAAACTGTATGCTTCTAGAGAATGAGTACCTCTGAATGCAGTAGGGCTTTTCTTGGGAGTAAGAATGTATAGGGTTGCATTGGGACTAGTCTGGTGTCAGTGTAAACCAGTGGTACTCACAGTGCGGCTTGGGACCTCCTTTGTGGATTGCAAAATTGGGTGGGGGGGTCGCAGGAGGGTGGGACCCACCAACTTGAAATCTGCCACTGGGCTTTCCTGGGAGTAATAGCTATAACCTAAAGTGAAATGAAGCCCCTTGCTCTGGAGCAGTTAAGATGACTTTCCATAAGATAACACTAGAGGGTGACGTAACTGCCTGGACCCGTAACTGCTATGGATTTTGCCCTAAGTCTCATTGAATACAATGGGACTTACTTTCAAGTAAACATGGCATCACAGTGGTGTCATATCCCAGTATGTTTGGGGACAGATTTTAAAGTTTGAAAAGGGGTCCTTGGGTGGAAATGCCCGAGTACCACTGCTGTAAACTTTTTCTCCCGTGCAGGGATTGTGTGAGTATTATAGGGGGTAGGAGTAGGGCTGCCATGTTTGAGCCCCTTGAAAAAAAGGGAGGAAAATATAAAGGCGCAGGTATAATAACAGTCTGTCGAAATGAAGGTCATCACCTGGGTGTACAGGAAACGGGTCGGCTGACCCAACATGCTGTGGGGTGAGGAGGGGCACCCCTACCATCTGAGAGCCCTTGTGCAAGCTAAACAGAGTTTCCTGTCAATGTGACCTCTGGAGCTGCTCCTGGGACATTTTGAATTCCCTGATATTGTTCTCGTTCTCTCTCTCGTTTTTTCAGCCACATTTTTAGAGATGTAGATCTATTGAGGAACAGCCTGGTCTGGATCTGACAACCAGCCGGCCTGTGGACCTGCTCCGATATGGAAGTATATCTGTGCGTTGGACACTATTGCTGTTTGTTGGTACCCAAATACAGTATTTACTCAAATCTAATGTGTCATCAAATCTAATGCACACCCCATACTTATAAAGAAAATATTGTATTTACTCAAATCTAACTAACCATCAAATCTAATGCACACCCCATACTTACAAGCAAAACACCATATTTACTCAACTCTAACTAACCATCGAATCTAATGCGCACCCCATACTTATAAGCAAAACACCATATTTAATCAAATTTAATTAACCATCGAATCTAATGCGCACCCCATACCTATAATCAAAAACACCATATTTAATCAACTCTAACCAACCATCGAATCTAATGCGCACCCCATACTTATAATAAAAACACCATATTTAATCAAATCTAATTAACCATCAAATCTAATGCGCACCCCATACTTATAATCAAAACACCATATTTACTCAACTCTAACTAACCATCGAATCTAATGCGCACCCCACACTTATAAGCAAAACACCATATTTAATCAAATTTAATTAACCATCGAATCTAATGCGCACCCCATACCTATAATCAAAAACACCATATTTAATCAACTCTAACCAACCATCGAATCTAATGCGCACCCCACACTTATAATAAAAACACCATATTTAATCAAATCTAATTAACCATCAAATCTAATGCGCACCCCATACTTATAATCAAAACACCATATTTACTCAACTCTAACTAACCATCGAATCTAATGCGCACCCCATACTTATAAGCAAAACACCATATTTAATCAAATTTAATTAACCATCGAATCTAATGCGCACCCATACCTATAATCAAAATACTATATTCAATCAAATCTAATTAACCATCGAATCTAATGCGCACCCCATATTTATAAGCAAAATACCATATATACTCAACTCTAACCATCAAATCTAATGCGCACCCCATATTTATAACCAAAATACCATATTTAATCGAATCTAATTAACCATCGAATCTAATGCGCACCCCATATTTATAAGCAAAATACCATATTTACTCAACTCTAACCATCGAATCTAAGGTGCACCCCATACTTATAAGCAAAATACCATATTTAATCAAATCTAATTAACCATCGAATCTAATGCGCACCCCATACTCATAATCAAAATACCATATTTAATCAAATCTAATTAACCATCAGATCTAATGCGCACCCCATACTTATAATCAAAACACCATATTTACTCAACTCTAATTAACCATCAAATCTAATGCGCACCCTGATTTTGGAGACTGAATTTGGCTGGGAAAAGGGAGTGTTAGGTTTGAGTAAATACAGTAATCTAGATTATTCATGTTTCTACCCAAATAATCCAGATTATTCACACATTCTGCTCAGTGCAGGTATGTTCTCTGCCACAAACCCAGACCATTGGTCATGAGCAATCATGAACATGGAAATGTGAACCTGTACACAGATATTCTGTATCTACATGTGCCAGAACATGTGAACAGGGGGTGAGATCATCCCAGACTGAAAGGGAGAGCATCTCCCTGGATCTTGTTCCTCTTGCATCAGTGCTTCAGCTTCTACTCTGGTGAGTATATGTCAATTATTTCCCATGTTTTTCACTTTGTTGGCACACTGATAAGGCACTGAAATGGTTAATGCATACCATCAGGTTTTTCTTTTACTTTTGACATGGTAATGTGGGTGTGGGTGGCGCAAGCGGCTAAGACGCTGTGCCTGTTAACCAGCAGGCCAGGGTTCGAGACCCGGGTCAGCCCCACAAGACAGGGTGAGCTCCTGTCCTCAGCCCAGCTGTGCAACGCAGCTGGATCCAATCGTATCGGCTCTGCCTTTCCATTGGACTAATTCAGTGGCGTGGAGAGGGGGATTTGCTGCTTGGATCACAGCCTATCCTCCATAACAATCTAACCCAGGCTTTCGTGCTTCGCATGCAGCGTATGCAGCGCCAAGCACAATACCATAGTCTCTCAAGACTGACGGAGGCCTGCTGCTGCAGGAATTGGGCTCAAATCCACCAATTGCCCTACCAATCACTCACTCACTCTTTCAAACAATCCATCTGTCCATCCATCTGTCCGTCTGTCTATCATATTTATATATCACTTTTCGGCTCAGAGGTTCACAAAGCAGTTTACAGAGAAAATAAAATAAGTGATAGCCTTTCCCAAAGCCCTGTGGCACTCCTGTGGACCATCCGTGGCACACTAGCGTGCCATGGCATAGTGGTTGAAAGTCACTAGTATATGTTTTCAGCCATCTCTTCCTTCCCAGTGCTTTGAAGACCAAAACCGACTGTGGATGAAGCTTGATGGTGTTACTGGCCGCCAGTCCCGAAGGTCCTGGGCTTCGACTTGTTCTGGTGACTTCTGGCCCAGGAAGGCAAACTCCGAAACGCTGTCCATTTCTTGGGGAAAGACCTTTTTCAAAAGAACAGCTGGGATTGAGCTTGTAGGAAGAAATTGTAAAAGGAAAGCAGAAAATGTGGATTAATTTCCGCAGCATTTCAAAGCTGGACTCTGTCCAAAATCTTAGGAAATCCTGGTCTTGTACCCAACGGCAGTGTGTTTTATCTCAAATATATAGCTCAGGAAATGTAGCATTTGTGCATTGGTTCCCTGCATGAAATATGCTTCTTTACCTTTCGGGCAAAATCCGGAGTAACTATGGGGAGTCCTTGCTCTGGTGTAAGAACAACTTAGGGCAAAATCCAGAGAAACTATGGGGAGTCCTTGCTCCGGTAAAAGAACAATTTACTCTGGATACCAATATGAATTTCCCATAGGTTTTCACTGGGTGGTGCAGTAACTATGGGTGTACGTAATGTCTCTTATGTGCTCCTGTAGTTACTCTGGATTTGGGGGTTATTCTGGATTCCAATATGATTTTCCCATAGGTTTTCACTAGGTGGTGCAGTAACTATGGGTGCACATAAAATCTCTTATTTGCTCCCGTAGTTACTCTGGATTTGGGGGTTTGGCTTCTACATCCTACAAAAATATTTCCTAAAGAAATCAACCCCTCATTCTGTGTGTTCAATTCCCTAGTTATCTCTGTATTTTTCTAGTTATCCTGTGTGCTGACTAGTTATCTGTGTACTTATAACAGTTCCTTAATTATCTGTGTGTTACCCTACAATCCAGAGTAACTACGGGAGCACATAAGAGACATTAGGTGCACCCATAGTTACTGCAGCACTTAGTGAAAACCTATGGGAAATTCATATTGCAATCCAGAGTAAATTGTTCTTACACCGGAGCAAGGACTCCCCTTACCCTACAATCCAGAGTAACTACGGGAGCACGTAAGAGACATTACATGTACCCGTAGTTACTGAACCATCTAATGAAAACCTATGGGAAATTCAGACTGCAATCCACAGCAAATTGTTCTTACACCGGAGCAAGGACTCCCTGTAGTTACTCTGGATTGTGCCCTTAGTTACTCTGGATTGTGCCCTTAGTTGGCCTGTGTATAGGATGAAAATTGATGCGGCGAGACGGGGTGCAAAGCATGACATTTTGCAGCGAACATCACTGGGGTGAGGTTTTGCAGCGAACCTCATCCTTGCACACCTCCCTCCAAGACTGACTGCTATGCCCCCCTCTAGCTATGCCACTGCAAACACTGAAAGTTCCACCACGTAAAGAGTAGCATCAAGTTTTGTAAAGCTGAAACCTCCCATTCTTGAGAGTGAAACCAGAATTAAATTCCAGGGTCTCAACTCAGACATGTGAGCAGAAGAGAGTCCCTAGGAAATTTTTGGTACAGGGAGAAATATTCTCTTCCACCACCCCTGGAGTTGGAAAATTAAAAACTTCTCTCCTGCCGTGCACCGAGTTCTTCCTTTTCTTTCAGAGAGTTTACATGAAAGGCAACCGAGAGATCCCAAATCTTTTCCCAAGTATTTGCTTCATCCTTTCAAGAATCCCGGCACGCTTTACCCCCATCCGGACCCCCAAAACCATAAATGAGACGAACCGACACATCGCCGAGTAAAGGCCTGTTCCCCATTTTCAGATGTTACTTGCGGTTTCCAACCTCAGTGCGCCGAAGAATTAAGTAACGTTTTTTTCAAAGGAATATAAAACACATTCTCTGTCTGTGACTCTCCCCCCACTTCATACATGGTTCCCCCTCCCCTCCACCAGCCCCACAAGTAAGATTTGGCTGACAATTTGGGCTGGGCCGTGGTTTTCAAAACAGGGTTCCAGGGAACTGGAGTGGGGGAGACAGATTCCTTGGAAGTTGCTCTGTGGTTCCTCCAAGAGAAGATGCAGCCTCTGTTTGTGGACAAAGCAATGTGTTGGTTTGTTCAGAATTGGTTCACTTGGGACTCAGGATTGGGCCCATTTTGTCCGAACCGATTCCATATGGCTTAACAGTGCTGTAACATATGGGGCAGTGATATCACAACATCACGCAAAATAGCGTCACATGGTGTCACTTCTAGGTTCTCCAGTATGTGTATCATGCTTCAAGGGGAGACTCCACAGAAGGGGGTGCAATGGGGGTGTAAAGCTTCCAGTGCCTCTTCCTCCAGGGAGAACCCAAAAGTGACTGCCTTGCACTGCTTGGACCTAGAGGCTTTCCACCCCCTTGAAGGGGATCCTTCACAGAAGGTTAATACTGATGCAGTGGTGTTCCAAGGGGGTCTGGGGGTCACCCTTAGGGGGGTTGACACACTGGTGATGACCAAAATTGGCTGCAATCAGTTGGAATAAAATCCCCATCAAGTCATATACTTTGGATGTCATATACAAAAGTCATATACAAGTCCTACCTTTGGATGAAGAATCAAAAAATACAGCTTTTGATATATCTCATCCCTATCAAAAGTTATGGCCGAAAAACTTAAAAAATGCATGGTGCTCTATCAAAAGAGAAACTGAGCCATATCAAACCTTTACTTGTGAGTAGGCAAACATTCCTTAGAAAGGGCAAAGGGAGGGGAATGCAATGTCCCTAGAATGGTCCTGATCCAATTAACAAAACCCCATTAATCAGCCCAGAAAAAAGTCCCTGATAATTGCATGGAGTTCTATGGAAAGCGGAACTGAGCTATGTGTACACGCAAGTACGCAAATGTACCTTAGGCTGCAATCCTAAAGACACTTTCCTGGGAGTAAGACCCACTGGACACAATGGGGCTTACTTTTGAGTAGACATTGTGCTCTTAGTTCATATTCAGGTCAGGTATAGAGAAATGCAAGGCCACCAGAACAGTCCCAAACCAGTGAAAGTGGAGCCCAAGAAGTGCGTATGAGTTAGATGAGGATGATGATGATGATGATGATGACATGACAATGAGTTTGTTGTGATTTTTACCTAATTCCTCCACTTTAAACAACAATGTTTGTTACATTTTTATTATATTAAACTGTAAAACTCAATACTGACCCATCCTCATGATCAAAATATTGAATTTAAAATACTGTATTTATTCAACTCTAATTCAACCATCGAATCTAATGCACACCTCATAGTGACCCGGGCTGCAATCCCATACACACTTTTCTGAGAGTAGACCCCATAGAAAACAATGGGACTTACTTCTGAGTACACATGCTCACCCTAAATTTGACTGGAAAACATGAGCATTAGATTTGAGTAAATATGATAAATGATAGCGGAAATCAAGGGGACGTACTTCAAAGTCAATGTGTTATGAGAACAGAAAGAAGCCGAGGTCAGACATATGATGGGAAACATGTTTGATCATGAAATTCCACCCCAGAGATCTTTCTTCTCCCAACACTTTCTCTTCCAAACTGCCTTGTACTCCAAGGAAGGTGATTATCACTCACTTCCCTCGGAAAGATATATTTACCATAGTAAAGATGGGAGCCTTTGAACTTCTATTATCCAGTACTAAGTAGCCACTTTCTTCTATTTTTTGGGAACCCAATCCTGAAAATCCTAAAAAGGCCTTCCTCTGAGATTTCCTCTATGAAAGATGGAGGGTGGCCGATTTAATTCCCAATTCTGAATTAATTCCCAATTGTGTATTATACAGAATTCCCAATACTGCATTAATTCCCAACTGTGTAGACTTAATTCTGACTTACGGCAAAATCCCGAGTAACTTCAGGGAGTCCCTGCTCCAGTGTAAGAACAACTTACTCTGGATTCCAATATGAATTTCCCATAAGTTTTCACTAGGTGGTGCAGTAACTACGGGTGCACGTAAAGTCTCTTACGTGCTCCTGTAGTTTCTCCGGATTTGTGGGATACCCTACAATCTAGAGTAACTGCAGGAGCACGTAAGAGATATTTACGTCGACGTAGTTATGGCACCACCTAGAGAAAACCTATGAGAAATTCATATTGCAATCCAGGGTAAATTGTTCTTACTCCGGAGAAAGGACTCCCCGTAGTTACTCTGGATTGCATCCTTAAGGATCTGTGTGCCTGCCTTGAAACTTTTCAGCAAAATTTGGAATTGGAGCGGTAACCTTAAAAAAAATCCTACAAGTTCTAATTGCATTGTCAATATCATTTATTGATTTGTATAAGCATATGAACACAATCCTAACCATTTCTACTCAAAAGTAAGTCCCATTGCGTTCAATGGGTCTTACTCCCAGGAAAGTGTCTTTAGCATAGCAGCCTATATTTCATTGGTTTGGCTGACGATCAACATAAAGGTGTGCAAGGTGTCCCTTTGACTTCGCAAACATTTCTGGTTGCTTTTGTTTTTGGCAGCGCAAGTGGGTTTCATGCGTCGCCGCGCAGTGCGTCGAAAGGCACCTCTCTGTTGTGGTTCAGGTTATACGCAGATTTTCTTAAACGGTAAGCTATGATCATTAAATTGGTTGCAAGGCTGATAATGAGCTGGCAAAAACCCTTTAATATGAGGACAGCCTTTGGTGTACAGGTGGCAGAAATGGGATAATTATCCAGAAATGTAACATGAAAGGACGTGCTCGTATTGTGTACATTGGATTTGCCTGTACAAACAGGGGCACACTTAGAACGCCTGCTGATTGGTCTGAAATTCAGCCGCTTCCTCGCAAATTTAAAAAACGGGGTTTTATTCTCCCCCCCCCCCAAAATCTGAATATAGGTGTCCTTATGGAAAGCGTAGCCACCATGCTAGTTACCCTGTTAGCTTTTTAAAAAAATGATCTCTATGCATGTTTTTAGATTTTAGGGCAAAATCCAGAGTAACAACAGAGAGTCCTTGCTCTGGTGTAAGAACAACTTACTCTGGATTCCAATATGAATTTCCAATAGGTTTTCACTAGGTGGTGCAATAACTATGGGTGCATGTAAAGTCTCTTACGTGCTCCTGTAGTTACTCTGGATTTGGGGGTAAAGGTTAGGGTTCTTGACAGCCAAGGATGTTTCTGGATCGCTTACATTTACCCCCAAAATAAATCCCATCCCATAGTGGAATCGGGAACTACTATATACTCCAAGTAGCCCCTGTTTGTAGGGTTGCCATATGTCCCCCAAATGGACAATTCCGATTTTGGGGGATTGTGCTCACATAAGTGGTAAGTGAGACGGAGGGTCCTGTCCTGATTTTGTGGAAAAGGATTATGGCAACCCTACCTGTAAGAAGATGAAGTGTATGGAGATAATATAATATTTTCTGTGCCAATTAATTGAATTAGTGTGCCAATTAATCTGTGCCAATTATCTGTGTGCCAATTATGTGTGCCAGTTAATTGAATAGTTTCTCATATACCGGTAAATCTTTGGCCCATTCTGGGCCCAGTTGCTTTGGATCTTACTGGTGAGCAGCCAAACCGAAAACGTTGGTGAGAGCATGAGGCCGCTGGACCCGGAAAAATGTGATGATAGCTGAACGGGTGCGCAAGAGGCTTGGTGTCACCCCATATGTTGGTGACACCCAGTGCAGTCTGCACCCGCTGCACCCCGCTGGTGATGCCAGTGCTCTCAACCTCTCTGCAACTATCCATAAAAAGTTAAGATAATAGGGTCCCCCCATAGGTTACCCTGCTAGTTGTGACCGGCTCTAGGGAGCAGTGCTCACCTCTCCCAGTTACAAGGCCAGGGAGCCAACATGTTATCATGTGGCATTGCCAACTTTTAAAATTTGCCCTGCTCTTGTGCCTTTGGCCCAAACCCTAAAGTCAAATTAAGCCCCTTGCTCCGGAGCAGTTAAACTGACTTTCCATAAGATAACACCAAAGGCTGACGTAACTGCGTGGACCCGTAACTGCTCTGGATTTTTCGCCTATTACCAAGAAGCTTTCCTATTCTATTTTAATCTCAAGTCAAGGAAAGTTCATATGTTAAACATCACATCGAGCTGATTTTTGAAGTACAGGAGCAGGACCGGTTTAAGAAGGTGGCAACCCCATCTATCCACCATTTTTGCTATTCCTTTCCCCTGCGTTTGCTTTTATCGCCAACTGCGCTTTCCATCCTTTGGAAGCTGTTTCTGGGGCCTTAATTAGGCCATCCCAATCCGAGGACTCTGGAAAACCGTCTAGAATAATTTCATTTTCCATCCTTTTTGTGTTGCCGGAGAATTAGGAAACACTTTTTGTTTTTAAATTGGCAGCAAACAAACATCATTGCGGTGGCTTCCCCTTTTTATTTAATTTATTGGGATGAAAAAGTGATTTGTAGGGTGGGAGAGGGAAGGGGGGGAGGCCTTCCACCCCTTGCTTTCAGCCTGTGAATGAATTATTGGATGGGCAGAGAGAAGGGGTAGGGGAGGCAGAGAAAAGGTTTCTTTTAACTGAAAATTGTATGTAACGAGAGGTCATAAATGTGAGTGCTGCACCTTTAAATTCACAGCTGCCATGCAATAAATATATTTTACGTGGTGGGGCATTTCAAAGGCGGCATTCCTGGCGTGTTTTCTTGTCTATAATGGAGGGGCTGGTTTAGCACAGCAACATAAACACTCCAGGTCCTGTTGATTTTATGGACTTGCACACCAATGATTTATGGTCAAGGATCCCAGCGTTGGGTGGCTCTGGATGGCTTTTGGGGAGGGGGGAGAGGAGAAGAGGGGAGATAAAAGGGGGGCCAGATTACAGGAGTACATTACTTGAAATTGGAAACAAAATAAAAGCCTTTAAAAAAATAAGGCGCTGAAGGAAATTAGGCCACGATCCTGCCATTGCCGAGACTTGGAAAGTAGAAGCTAGAGTGGTTCTTTGGTGTGTACATCAAACTCTCTTTGGGGCTGGCAAGTAGCACCAGCTCTCCACAACATGGGACACTGTGGAGGTCATGGAGGCTTTGGATGATGGACACAAACCAGGGTGGTGGAGAAGATTTCTATATTCTGATTTCTATATTGCATCATACGGTATTATAGAATATAGATTTGTAGATTCTTAAATACTGGAGACAGACAGACAGATAGATCGATAGATCGATAGATTGAGAGGGAGAGAGAGAGAGAGAGAGAGAGAGAGAGAGAGAGATAGATAGATAGATAGATAGATAGATAGATAGATAGATAGATAGATAGATAGATAGATAGATAGATAGATAGATAGATAGATAGATAGATAATGGACATGACAGAGACAGACAGACAGAGCGATCGATCGATCGATCGATCGATAGATATTGCCTTTCAGCAGCAATGGGTGTGTGAGAAGGTGGGCTTGTGGAAGGGTCTGTGGGCAATTGGATAAAGAGATGTTTTTTTCCTTCTCAAGTAACACCACAAATGGAGTGTTGGCAGAGTTAAAACAGACACAAGAAAATATTTCTTGACCCAGGATGTGTGTGACCTGCGGAACTCCTTGCCATAGGATGTGGTGATGTGTCTAGCCTAGAGGCCATGAAAAGACTGAAGGAGAATAGACTGATGGAGGAAAAGTCCGTCATTGCCTGCAAGCCATGATGGATACATGCAAGGAAAGAAGTGCATGGTTTATCAGAAGTGGGCAACCCCAGAATGCCGGATGTGGCACCAGGATGTGGGTGTCTTGTGGTCTCCTGGAGGCATCTGTTGGACCGTTGTTGAGACTCAAGAAGGAGCCTGGACTAGATGGTCCTTTGACCTGGATTGATGTTGGACTAGATCAGGGGTCTCCAAGCGTTTTGGCAGGAGGGCCACATTATCTCTCTGACACTGTGTCGGGGGCAATGGTGGGATTCATATAAATTAATAACAGGTTCTATGTCCTAATAACCTAAATTAGCAACAGGTTGTATGTCCCATAAGCAGCCGGTTCTCAGAACCAGGCACTCATTAGCGAAGGGTTCTATAGAACCTGTGAGAACCCCCTGAAGCCCACCAGTGGTCGTGGCCCAGAAAAATGATTTACATTTCAAATCTGAATAAATTTACATAAATTCACATATGGGATTGTATTAGAGACATTACAAGGCTTGGCGGTGGAGGGGTCTTGCTGAGGGCTGCATTAAGACTTGCTGTGGGCTGCTTTCAGCCCCAGGGCCTGGGTTTGGAGACCCCTGGACTAGATGGTCCTTTGACCTGGACTTCTTAGTTATTTGGGAAAGGGGATGACTGACTTATAATATTCCCATGTCCTGTGACCTGTCCTCTGGGTGCAACTGATCAGCTTCCTAACAGAGCCGGACTCAAAGCGGGGAGGCGTTTCAGCATTGGGGGTGTCCAGGAGGTCCCATCCGTTGTTCAGATGGCTGTGTTGTACGCATGGATGGTTGCCACCATCTGCAGATTTATGTCTCAGGTGCTGAACAGCCACAGTTGTAAGAGCTCTGGCTGCCCATTCCACGAGCCAGCATTTCCATCAGCATCCTTTGATTTGGTTTTTAGTTGAAGCTTCATCCTATATGGAATGGAGGAGAAGGACCAGGGCAGATAGAGCCAGTCCTAAATCAGCAGCTGAGTGTGGCAGAACAGTGCCAAGCCAATGGTGCTTTAGATATCACATGCAATTGCGCATGGTGTGCTCTGGCTGCACACCATGTCCCTTGGCCGCACATCAATAGCACGCGAGTGATCATCGTTTGAGCATTCGCAGCCGACTTCAAGCACAGGCCAGATTTTTGGGGGTTTCCAAAAATGTCATAATACCGATTGGTGGTTGGAATGTGCCCAAAGGGGCCTGCATCGATGTCTCTGCGCACCATGTGATGAATTTGTGGGAAGTCATGGTTGTACAAGGCTGAGACGTCCACCAGCTCAGACCATTACGTGGAAGAAAAAAGTCAAGAATGATGATGATGATGATGATGATGATGATGATGATGATGATGATGATGATGATGATGAAATGGAAACTCCTCCAAATTACAATGCTGGGGACAAACTGGGGAAGACCTCCTCTATATTCATGCCCTGTTTGCAAGTTCCCAAAAGTATTTGACAATCTGATATTGGAAACAATAACCAAATTCTATTGATGATCTATTGATGATTATTGGAAAGGGCCTATATCTAGGGTTGCCATATGTCCTGAAAAACAGGGACATGGGGCGACATGACTCTGTGCGTCACCCAGTACAGGGGCTCAGCATGTCATCCCTGGGATGTATGGGCCCCCTTCTGGGACTGGGCAGGTGCCAAAGTTGGCACCTGTGCAGTAGCTTCTGAAGAGGACTGGGTTCAGAAGAGTACTGCGCAGGCGCCAACTCTGACACCTGCACAGTCTCCTGTGCACAGTCTCCCGAATGGCTGGGCAGAGGTGCATACTGCACATGTCCACACTGCTGGACATGCGCAGTGTGCCTCTGCACAGCCATTTGGCCTCACTCAAGAGGCGAAGCTGAATGGCTGTGCAGAGGTGCACTGCGCATGTCCAGAGGCATGGATATGCGTAGTGCACCTCAGCCAGCCATTCAGGCCAGCTCCGAGGTGGATCAGCACCTCTTGGCTGCCACTCCGCCTCGGAGCAACCCCAATGGCTGGCCGGCTTGGGTTTCAAATTCCTCTGGTGCGTCACCCTCCACAGCATGTCACCCGGTGAGGCCCGCAGCAGCCGCACTGGGTGACACGGCTGACGGGGACAATTCCGATTTTGTGGGATTTTGTTGACATACTGGCAAATGGGGCAGAGGATCCTGTCCTGGTTTTGTGGAAGAGAATTATGGCAACCCTACCTACATCCCCTCGAGAATATTAACCTGTACGCAAGTTGCAAATAGGGATTTGACGTCCTTCGGTTTCTTTACCGTTTTCCTGCGTGTTTTAATATTTCCTTTCCTCCTCCATCCTCCAACATCCCTCCTCTTTCTTTCTCCAGGCCAGATGTGATCCCAACAGCTGGCACGGCTTGCAGCAGGGGAAAGGGGAAAAAATTTAAATGTTCTTACATTGCAACGGGGTGAGGGGTGTCGGGGATAAACATTAATCTTTTTTGTAGGGAGAACCTCCCTGCCGGCTGCTCGCAGCCTGGCACAAGGGTGTTGTGGGGGGGGGGGGGGTGGAAGAGGCCAACTTGTTCTGGTGACGTGGCAAAGGTGGGGCTTGAATGTGGAGGAGCCTGTATGGGGAGTGCGAGACCCCCCAAGGCTTGGGGAGTGGAGCAGATTGCCATTTTTGGTTCTGTTCCCATGAGAAATGTTGTTTGTTGCCTCGCTTCGGAGTAGGGTCTCCGAAGGCAGATGTGCGAGGTGGGACGGGCAGGGTTTGTACAGACAAGCCAGTCGAATCTAGGAGTAGAGAGAGTTTTTCGGCGATCATGAAATAAAAACGCAGCACTTTTTGTTCTTGGAAAAAAATTTAAAGTTCTCCGACACCTCTACGTGCATCTGATGACACTATACCACCCAAGGGTGCAGTCCTAACTTAGGCCAGCATTCCCGGGGTGACATAGGGAGGCAAGCACATGTTTGCATACCGGCCTAAACCTCCCCTAGGAGAGCGCAGAACAGTGGTGGGCACTGACCGGTTTGGGCCGGATCGCCCGAACCGATTGTTAATTCTGCCCTCCCCCCGCTACCGATCCGGAAGCCACTGAGGGGGGCAGAAAACCGGCCGTACCAGTTTGGCCGGCTGCAGTGCGCGTGCGCCAACCTTAGCGCACACACAGTGCTGTCCTGAAGCCGGCCGGTCAACCGCTGGTCGACCAGCTTCAGGACATGCATTGCACGTGAGCCAACCTTGGCGCATGCACAGTGTGTGTCCTGAAGCTCAGGACACTGCACTGCGCATGCGCCAAGGTTGGCACACGCCCCTCACCCTGCCCCTGGCCCTCCCCGGCCCTGCCCCCGACCCTCCCTGCCCCCTGACCCCGGCCTGGCCCGCCCACTTCCGGCAAGCCAGTTGTCTGGCAAGCCAGACTGGGCCCACCACTGGTGCAGAAGTGTCTTTTGTGACACCCCCAGGTCAGCACAGGATGTACCCTACAATCCAGAATAACTAACAGACATTTACGTCGACATAGTTATGGCACCACCTAGTGAAAACCTATGGGAAATTCATATTGCAATCCAGAGTAAATTGTTCTTATGTCCAAACAAGGACACCCCGTAGTTACTCTGGATTGCGCCCTGAGGATTGCAGCCTACATCACCTATCTACTATATTTTGATTCAGAACGCAATGGGAATCCTTGCTTTAAAATTTACCTGTCTGGAGTGGGTTCGGGTTGGCCCCAAACAGAGGTCCTGTCTCCTGGCTCTGACCCATGATGTAGAATATCTAGAGGGGATGAAAACACTAAGGTTGCAAGCCTAAAGACAATTCCCTGGAAGTAAGAATCATTGAACACAGTGGGGTTTGCTTTTGAGTGGACATGTTTAGGATTGTGCTATAAAGCTGCAATCCTAAGCTCCAGTTAGGCTGGCCTAAACCCCAGCACAAGTCCCGTGCTGGCCTATGAAAGTCACAAAAGTGCCGTTAAGACACTTCTGCACTACTTCTGGGGGAGAGTTAGGTCCATGCGCAGATATGCACTTGCCTCCCTACATTACCGTGAGAACGAGAAGACCTATAAGTTGTGTCGGCCTGGGTTAGGGTTTGAACATAAGTTTTGCTGGTGCCAAAACTGCAAATTCAGGGTGTGGTAAGCAAAACAGAGGTTTCCCCCCACCCAGAATGGTTCCAAGATGAAGGGCCTGCTTGCGTGGCACAAGGCTGCAATCCTAAAGACACTTTCCTGGGAGTAAGACCCACTGAAAACAATGCAACTTACTTCTGACTAGACATGGTAAGGATTGTGCTGTTAGTGCATTGCACCCCTTCTAGCTATGCCACCGATTCCAAGAGTTTTGAGATGCTACTTTTGCCTGAGTGCAATCAATGCAGGGATCTATCTATCTCTGTCTGTCTGTCTGTCTGTCTGTCATGTCCATTATCTATCTATCTATCTATCTATCTATCTATCTATCTATCTATCTATCTATCTATCTCTGTCTGTCTGTCTGTCTGTCATGTCCATTATCTATCTATCTATCTATCTATCTATCTATCTATCTATCTATCTATCTCTGTCTGTCTGTCTGTCTGTCATGTCCATTATCTATCTATCTATCTATCTATCTATCTATCTATCTATCTATCTATCTATCTATCTATCTCTGTCTGTCTGTCATGTCCATTATCTATCTATCTATCTATCTATCTATCTATCTATCTATCTATCTATCTATCTATCTATCTATCTATCTATCTCTGTCTGTCTGTCTGTCTGTCTGTCTGTCATGTCCATTATCTATCTATCTATCTATCTATCTATCTATCTATCTATCTATCTCTGTCTATCTGTCTGTCTGTCTGTCTATCTATCTATCTATCTATCTGTCTATCTATCTATCTATCTATCTATCTATCTATCTATCTATCTATCTATCTATCTATCTATGGCTGCAATCCAGAGCCAATTCAGCCTGCTCTGACCTAACTGCACTCTCCTAACTATTCTGTATCCAGAGCAGAAAGTTATGCTGAATCCAGAGAGTCAGGAAGCCTGGGCTGCCCTAACTGCTCCAGAGCATGCTAAGTAATTGACACAAGGGGAAGACTTGCTCCTGAGGAGACACCCCTCAGATCACACTGAACAAGAAACAGCTGTGGTGCCTATAGTGGTGACATGACTCTGCACATCACCTGGTGCGGAAGTCTGTGCGTCATCCCTGGGATGCGCTCCCCCCACCTGGACTGCACAGTTCCTAAAGTTGGCGCCTGCGCCGTTGTTTCTGAAGCCAACTGGCTTCAGAAAGAGTACTGCGCAGGCACCATCTCTGACACCTGCGCAGTACTTTTCTGAAGCCTTTTGGCTTCGGGGGAGACTGTGCAGGCGTCAGAGTTGGTGCCTGTGCAGTACTCTTTCTGAAGCCATTCGGCTGCCGCTCCGCCTCCTGAGTGAGGCCAAATGGCTGTGCAGAGGCGCGGACTTTCTCTGCTCTAAGGAAGTCTCCTCTGAAGCTGTTCGGCATGCTCAGTGTGTTTCTGCGCAGTGCACCTCAGATGGCCGTTCAGGCCAGCTCCTCAGACAAGTGGCAGCTTCTGGCTGATTCTCCGCCTTGGAGCAGGCCTGAATGGGTGTGCTGACGCCCGGGGCCTGCCAAAGGACAGTCAAACTCCTCCGGCACATCACCCCATACGGAGCGCATCCCCAATGCAGCCCACACCAGCCGCACCAGTCTGGTGATGCCACTGAGTGCCTGCCTTATAAGGAGTCCCTGATGAGATGCCAGTACATCCTACAGTGAATACAAGGGGCTTCTTGGAGTGGCCTGCTGTATCCTGAGGTTTGTGGGCAGCCATAGTTTGTTCCATATCCTGAGGTTGAGAGGAAGGGGTTGCAGCTAGGCTGGCCAAGAACTCAGATTTTTGGTCAGCGCTGCCATTCTTACTCGGGCCTTATCATGGACCCCTATGGGTCTACTCATTACTATACCTGCTCCTGAGGTGGTATAACTGAGGGCTGGAAGAGGGCATTTCTGCCTTGGAAACAGGCTTTGGATACAGAGTAACTGCTCTGCCCTAGGCAATGCTCAACATGCCCTCAACTTGCCTCTCCTGAGCTGCTTAGGCTGCCCCAGTTAGGGCAGAGCAGGTCCACCTCTCTTAGGGCACCCTATGTTGCCTTGCTCTGCTCTAAGCCTCCTTCAGAGTAACTGGGCTGGAGCATCTTGCAGTTGCTCCAATCTAGTGTTAGATAGGGCAACCTAAGGGCTCTTATGTGGACAGATTAGTTGCTCTGGATTGGGCTGTATCTCTGTCTGTCTGTCTGTCTGTCATGTCCATTATCTATCTATCTATCTATCTATCTATCTATCTATCTATCTGTCTGTCTGTCATGTCCATTATCTATCTATCTATCTATCTATCTATCTATCTATCTATCTATCTATCTATCTGTCTGTCTGTCATGTCCATTATCTATCTATCTATCTATCTATCTATCTATCTATCTATCTATCTATCTATCTATCTATCTATCTATCTATCTATCTATCTGTCTGTCTGTCTGTCTGTCTGTCATGTCCATTATCTATCTATCTATCTATCTATCTATCTATCTATCTATCTATCTATCTATCTATCTATCTATCTATCTATCTATTTGCTTCTCCCTCCTTCATATTTTCACCTTAAAAGTTTCCAAGAAGTAGTTGAAATGCTGGCATCTGAAGCCTCCTCTCAGGGAAGATAATTGAGCAATTAGTGACAAATTATCTTTAGTGGCTTTTCCCCTTTTCCCCTAATGAAGCCTTATGTAACAAAGTGCCAATTAACAGCTATTCCTGAAAGGCAGGCTGTGCAGTTTTAAGGGTGGTTCCACTCCCCACACTTTCCTGCCATTACAACCTCCCTACCCCTTGTTGGTGGGACACTTTGGTGTAAACTGCAACCTCCCCTTCTTCCCTATGGGCATCTAGCTCTGCACTGACCATCTCAAAGTGTTTTAATTGTCACTCCCAGGTAGGGTTGCCATAATTCTTTTCCACAAAATCGGGACAGGACCTTCTGTCCCATTTGCCGGTATGTGAACAGAATCCTCCCAAATCAGGATTGTCCCTGTTTTTCAGGACATATGGCTACTCTACTCCCAGGGAATCTCAGGAATTGCAACTGTGCATGGGCGGCACGATGCATTAGTGATGCAGCATTGGTGTGCTGCAGGTGTGCCCCAGTCATATATGTGTTGGGCCATTGAGCCCCTAGCCAGCAGTGTGATACGATGCGCCTTGTGAATTTAAAAAATGCATACATTTGTATTATATAACCATAAGACATGCATTTATGTTATTGCATGCATTGGGGTGTGATGCTAGTTCGCCTCCTCATGGTGCGCCCATGAAATGTGAACTAAACAACTAGCGACAATTGACAGCCAGACGACGGGCAATATCCAGAGTAACTACGGGGAGTCCTTGCTCCGGTGTAAGAACAATTTGCTCTGGATTCCAATATGAATTTCCCATAGGTTTTCACTAGGTGGTGCAGTAACTACAGGTGCACGTAATGTCTCTTACGTGCTCCTGTAGTTACTCTGGATTGTAATAAGGCTGCAATCCTAATCTCCACTTAAGCCAACATAAACCCCAGCATAAGTCCTATGCTGACCTGGGGGTGTCACAAAAGTGCCACAAGGCACTTCAGCCCCATTCTTGGGGAGTTAGGCCCTTGCACATAAACTGACCTGCCACACCACCGTAGGAAGATATGCCAGGTGAGTTAGGCTGGACTAAACTGGTTAAGATTGTGCCCTTAATTTGAAATAAATAAATTTGAAAGCCAAATCGGACTCTGCTGATTAATTTTTTAGCTACATTAATTTTTATTTTTTATATTTAAAGATTAATTTTTTTTATTTTTGTTCATGCTCTGCTTTCAAACCAGCTGACAGCGCAAGGGATTGTATGGGAATATAGAGCCCCAAATTTAAACTCTCCAGGTAAGGCTAGGGAAGCCTCCATCGGAGATCAGTGCGTGCAATTTTGAGTTCTGTGGACCAATAGATTGATCTATTTATTAATCAATCAATTTCATTTTCAGCCCAGATCCAATGCCTTTCGGTGCGGATGGTTCACACATTCATTGGTCATCACTGAGAGATTGAGATTATCCCTACAATCCAGAGTAACTATGAGAGCACATGAGAGACATCACATGCACCCGTAGTTACTGCACCACATGGTGAAAACCTATGGTAAATTCATATTGCAATCCAGAGTAAGATGTTCTTACACCGGAGCAAGGACTCCCCGTAGTTACTCTGGATTGCGCCCTTAGATGTGCATGAGTGAGACCAGCTTTGGAGAAACAGCCCACTCAAGGTGTCCACTGAGTCTTTCCAAGAAGTCTTCATGACATGGGATTTGATGATCCATCATGGACCCTTCAGATCATCCAGTGCAGACCCAGTTTTGACTTTACAGATTCTTTCCCTCCACCTATAAGAGGGTTGAGCAGCAATAATTTAAGGGAAAATACAAAATATTTTATAATGGTTTCAGAGGAAACATTGGTGGTGCACCTTGTCAGGTTTAGCACCTTGTCAGTGTGACTGAAAATCTGATTTACCATATTAACTGAGTCTAACGCGCACCTTTTCAGCCAAATTTAGGCTGCAATTCTAAAGACACTATCCTGGGCATAAGACCCATTGAACACAAAGGGGTTTACCTTTGAGTAGACATAGTTAGGATTGTGCCCTTCGTCTCCAAAATTGGGGTGCACATTAGATTCAATGGCACATTAGATTTGAGTAACTACAGTTTTTTAATTATAAGTTTAGGTCAATATTTAGTTTAACAGTTTCTTGTAATAAAAAGTGTAACATGCTGCACAATTAAGAGTAACTATGGTAGCCCTTACGTCGACAGATGAAAAATTTACTCTGGATTGCTCTATGAATTTCCCATAGGATTTCACTAGGTGGCGGCATAACTACATCGACGATAATGTCTCTTAAGAAATCCTGTAGTTACTCTGGATTGTGCCCATATACCCATTGTTGTATAAAGTAGTGCAATTAGGTAAAAATCGTAACATTAACCCATTATCATACTATTAATATCATATAACTCATTGTTGTATGCAGTAAAACTAAATTTTGCACCTGCTTTAAAGCTGCGCATTACAATTACCAGTAAACTTTTTTTTTTTAAGTCTTGGGTCTTAAAATAAAGTGTGCACGTTAGATTCAATGGTTTATGAAATACAAGTAAGTAGGTATTTTTATTTATCGATAACTGATATTATTTATTTATTTATTTATTTATTTATTATCTTGATATGCTTTCCAAACCACAGGCCCTTCTCATTCATCTTCTTCCTTGCGCCAGTGGCCAACCACCGCTCTTGGCGAGCAGCCACCGGTATATGCCACACATATACCAGCCCCTGCATGGTAAGCAACCCTTTCCAGTTTGTAGACTGCCCCTAACCATGGAGGTTTGATCTTGCCCTACCCATTGCTCGACCCTCCACCTGGGGCATTTGCAAATGACGCAGTCCTATTGCTTTTGCCCAGTACCAGGAGGAATTTGCCCAGTGCCAATGTGCCCGGCACTGGTTTAAGAAGCACAAGAGCCCAATATTATGCCTGTCTACTCGTAAGTCCCATTGCAGTCAGTGCCAGAGGTTAAATAAATAAATAAATAAATAAATAAATAAATAAATAAATAAATAAATAACCTGAAAAGTCACTGGCTGACTGACTGACTCACTCACTCATCAACATCCAGCCAAAACCGCCAGGCCTAGAAGCATGAAATTTGTTAAGGGTGTTCCTTCTGTGACCCACCAAGAACCAATGTTGAGAAATTTAAACCTTAAGGGGCTGAAAAGGGTGCAATGTCCTTTCCTTAACATGCGATTCTGACTGATTGACTTCCAGCCAATTTGGTGCACAGTGCCTGATGCACTGGGAGGGTTGTTGCGCATGGGGGGTGTTGTGTATGGGGAGGTTGTTGAACATGGGGGGTTGTTGCGCATAGGGATGTTATTGCGCATAGGGTGTTGTTGCGCATGGGGGATTGCTATGCATGGGTGTGTTGTGCATGTGGGGTTGATGTGCATGAGAGTGGATGCACATGGGGTGATGCACATGGGAGGGTGTTGCACATGGGAGGGTGTTGCGCATGGGGGGTTGATGTGCATGGGGAGTTGATGCACATGGGGGTTTTGATGCACATGAGGGGTTGAAGCATAATGGGGGTATTTTACTCTGGCAATGTGGTTTTTTGCATTAATAAATAAATAAGAAAGAATGAAAGCAAGCAAGCAAGCAAGCTTCAATCCAGGAAAGTGTGGCTAGGGTTGCAGCCCCTACAGGGCTGATTTCTGAAAGCTTCCAAGACACAAGTGGTCTTGGTCCAGGAGGATGCTGAGTAGGGACACCAGAGGCAGATCTGGAGGGTGCTCAGCCAGGGGATCAGAGGTAGATGTGGAAGATGCTGAGCAGGGGGTCCAAAGGCAGATGTGGGGGGTGCTCAATAGGGGGACCACCACAGACAGATGTGGAGTGTGCTCAGCAGGGGGATCAGATGTAGATGTGGAGGGTGCTCACCAGGGGGATCATAGGTAGATGTGGAGGGTGCTCAGCAGAGGGTCCAAAGGCAGATGTGGGGAGTGCTCAATAGGGGGACCACCACAGACAGATGTGGAGGGTGCTCAGCAGGGGGATCATAGGTAGATGTGGAGGGTGCTCAGCAGGGGGATCATAGGTAGATGTGGAGGGTGCTCAGCAAGGGGTCCAAAGGCAGATGTGGGGGGGGGTTGCTCAGCAGGGACACCAGAGGCAGATGTGGAGGGTGATCAGCAGGGACAGCAGGGACATCAGAGGCAGATGTGGAGGGTGCTCAGCAGGGGGATCATAGGTAGATGTGGAGGGTGCTCAGCAAGGGGTCCAAAGGCAGATGTGGGGGGGGGCTGCTCAGCAGGGACACCAGAGGCAGATGTGGAGGGTGCTGAGCAGAGGGACCAGAGGCAGAGGAGCAAAGGCCAGATCATGGGAGGAGGTCAGAGGGGTGGACTCATCCTGCCTGTGCATGAGATCTAGGGCTCTTTCTAGTGGCGTAGCTAGAGGGGGGCGGAGGAGTCAGTCTTGGGGTGGGTGGGGAAAGACCCCCCTGTAGCTACTCCACCAGCTGATCAGAGGCAAGAGGCAGGCAGAGAAGGAGTTAAAGAGAGAAGCCTTCCACTTCCGGATGTGTTCATAGCTCAGGGCTGGGAGAGGGAGAGCATCTTCAGCCTTCCCTGCCTCCCTCCTCCCCAGATGCTCAGAGGCAGCAGAGGAGCTGCCCAGACAAGGCAACCCACTGGATCTTCCCTCCTTCTCATCCCTCCTGCCAGAATTTCCCCCCAGCTGCCCAGCAGAGGCAAAGGAGCCAGGGGGGCCAGGGGGGTCCAGGGGTTCAGGACCTGCTCCTTCCTCCCAGATCTGCTGCTGCTTTAAGAGGAGGGGACCAGGAGAGAACCTGACAAGCTCATCTCCCCCCTTCCTCCTCCTCCCTCCCCATCCATACTACCACCACCTCTTGGAGGGGGGTGGGTAGGTGGCATCTGAATCCTCTGGGGTGAAAATGCTGGGTGGGGGGGCTTTTGGGGACCTTTAAGCCCCCCCACACCCTCCTGACACCTTGCCTCTCGTTTTTCCCCCTCCTCCTCCAACCCCCCCCCCTTGCATGCTAGCATTGAAACCACAACCATTGAAAAGAAAAGGGGGGAGGGTCAGTAGTGGGGGGGTCTGATGTCCAGGTTTTAAAGGGAGGAAGAAGAAGGAGGAGAGGAGAGAAAGGCTTGTGTGTGTCTTTGGAAGAAAGGGGTTGCCTTGTTTGATCATCACACCCCTTTTCTTTTCTCCATTTCCCCCCCCCCCCCCAAAAAAAACTAGCACTGGCTTGTTGAGATATATATATATATATATATTTTTCTTCTGCAAGAGCCATCAATCACTTGGAGTCTGACATCTCTCAGCACTTGATGGACAGCTACAGCCACCAAAAGGCAGAAGGAAGGGTCTACTTGGGAGCAAAGAGATCCCTCCAACCAAGAAAATAAGGAACTCCATTCCAAGCCCCCCTTCTTTCCACCCCCAAACACAGCCAGGCACAGACCTCCAAGCAAACCTCTCTTGTTAGTTAGTTTTCCCTTTAATTTTTAAAATATTAGTTCTTTCTGAGCAACCCACAAAAATTAATTTTAATTTAATTTTTTAAAAACTGCTTGCAAGACTTTTTGATCTTCTTGGGGGGAAGTTGTGGGGTGCCAAAACGATGGATCTCTTGAGAAAGGTTTGAAGATTACCTGGCCCCCCAAGAATTGTCTCCCCCAAGGGGGAGAAAACCAAGAAGGAAACCCTGGACCACAGTCTCCAAAGCGTCCGATGGCCCAAAGGGTAGGTGTTTATGGGGTCTGGATGGGAATCAGTACCAAAAATTGCCTTGATTGACTTGCAGTGCAATCCTAAGCATGTCTACTCAGAAGTAAGTCCCATTGAGTTCAATAATACTTACTCCCAGGAAAGTGTGTTTAGGATTGCAACCTTGATTGACTTTCTGAACTGGGTTCATGGGGGAGAAATGGGGCTGGGGGTTGCCAAAGTGGTGTCTTTTTCAACTTTTGGGGTCCGAATCAGGCCCGATCCAAAGAAATCAAACCCCAAATCAGAAATAATTCCATTTATTCTGAGTTGGTCTACTCAGAATTTCCAGCCACAAAACTCTGGGCTGCAACATTTGGAACCTGCTTGCAATTTCTGAACAGTTCCCATCACAACTTTATTTTCCTGGTATAAATATTTATTTTTTTCAAGTTGAGGATGGCAAGTTGGGACTTTTTTTGGGGGGGTGATTGGAGGAAAAAAAGGGGGGCTGTGACTTTTGGGGGGGAGTTTTAAAAAAAGTCTCTTTGGAGAGCTACTGAAATAGCTGTCACTTCTAGTGCATCCTAAAAGTGTCTCTCTTTCTCCCCTATGTTTTAAGGTTTAGGGATGGGGGAACAAGTTCTAGGATGTTTTGAAGCCCCCCAAAATTGGATTATATAATGTTTTATTTTTTTTCCCTGCAAGATCTGAACTCTCTCCTGCAGGGCAAAGCAATCCCTTGACTTTCCCCTGCCTTTTCCACTTTGATTTTCAGTTGCTCATTTCAAAGTCTCAATGGGGCTGCTTTGTGGCATTTGGGGGCCGCCTTTCTGAAGTTTTTCCCCTCTTTTTCTCACCCTGACCTCCCTCCCTGGAGAGGCTGAAAAGATCTTTCTGCCTTGAAAGGCTGGAGGTTAATGTGTCTTCAGTGTGACCAGGTTGTTAGAAATTCAGAAAAACTCCCCCCCCCCCCCACTTTTCAAGGCATTCTAAAGTCTCCCCCTCCATCTCCACCTCCTATTTATTTCTGGGATTGGGGGGGGGGGTTGGAAATGTCCTTTCCAAGGAATATATTTTAAATTTCAGATTGCAGATGTCCTTGCAAAACAATAAAATGGATTGTTATAAATATTGTTACTGTAATATAAATATAGGATTATAAATATTGTTTGGGGGGAACTCAAACCCCAACAAAAACAATACAACACAATTTTAAAAATAAAATTAAAAACCTAAAAACCTGATCGCTTTTGATTCCCAAATCAAAAAGAAGGACAAATAAACAGTTTAAAAGCAAATTGAAACAGTTTGAAAACAATATAGTTTATGTTTTTTTTCCTCCTGGTCCCCCAAAACAAGTCTAAATTCTGTCTTTTAAATCCTATACAGTCCAATCCTATGCCAGACTACTTAGAAGTCAATCCAATTAATGGGGTTTACACTCAGGAAAGTGCTTAAGATTGCAATTTAAGTTCAAATCTTTAAGTTTTTCAACTTCAGAAATCAACCTTAGAAGTTAAAATGTACCAAGAGGAGGAAAAAAAATGAAACACACTTTGCTCAGGCGAAATTGGAAGTCTGATCAATACATTTTCAAACTTCCCCCTAATAATAATAATTATTATTATTATTATTATTGTTATCATCATCATCATCATCACAATTTTCCAAAAGGCTTGGAAGAGAAAGTTAATAAATTAAATTAGAGCATCCAACACATTCCTCTCCTGTACTAAATAGTCAAGTAAATATTCAGATAATTATTTGTAATTATTATTTTTTGGGGGGGGGGGTTAAAAATGGAATTTTTGGATGCACAAGAAGAGGATTTTCAGGGGAAATCTTTTAGGTTTCCAGAACCCAGGACAGCTAAAAGGATTGCGCTTTTCTCTAGTAGTACTATAATAATAATAAATAATAATAGTTGGTACAATGGGGGGAAAGTCTCATTTTGGGGGGATTTTTGCTTTGTGACCCAGAGATCCTGAAGTTGAAAGTGTCTAAATTAGAATTGGGGGTGTTAAGAAATCAAATCGGTTTTGATCATTTAAACAATAAAAGGAGAAGTTTGGGTGATGGTTTGGGTGGCATAGCTAGAGGGGGCGGAGGAGTCAGTTTTGGAGGGAGTCTCATCCATTTGGCTCCCTCCCAAAGCCTGGAATGTCCCCCAAAGAGGTGAGACTCCCTCCAAGCCTGATCTCTTCTCCCCCCTCTAATTATGCCACCGGGGAGAAAGCCTTTAGGGGTGTCCTGGAGGGGTGATGATGATGATGATGATGATGGAAGGAGCCCATTCATTGCAAGGCATGGAAATTGAATTGGCTTGAAAAGTGGGGGGGGGGGGGGTTCAGTGAGAAAATTCCTCCTTGGGAAATTCAGGCTTTTTTAAAGGAAGGGTTGTGTGTGTATGTCCTGAAAAGTTCTGCCCAGGGAAAAGGTTTACACTTTTTAAATTGTCCCAAATTATTATTATTTATTATTAGCGGAATTATTAGCTTTCTCTTCTTCTTCTCCTTAGCAATCAGGGAACCCCATTTTTTAAAAAAATCAGAATATTTTGGGGTGAGACAAAGTTTGCAACCTCCAAACCAATGTGATCAGAAAGTTTCCCAGATCTCTTTACTCTTGGTTTTATTTTATTTGGGGGTGGGGGGGTAGAGATTTGGGTTTTCTTAGACCCAAACAAGATAATCAAATATCCTATTTTTCCTACTTTTTAACCTGGAAAAAAAAAATCATTATCCTCCTTTTTCTTATGAGCAGACAGCAGGGAACCTCCTTGAAATTAATCAGTAATCTGTGATTAATTATGTGTAATAGTTTTAAATTTATTAATAAGTAATGTAGTGTTTCAATTAACTGCATGCTAGCAAAACATATAAAATAATATATTTTTTTATTTTATCATGTCCTACATTTTTCTTGTGTGCCCTACATCTTGTCCTCTTTTGCAGTTATGACATCTGGTCAGATAGTTATTTATTTATCTGATCAATATAAGTGTGTGTGTGTGTGTGTGTTTGTGTGTGTGTGTGTGTGTGTGTGTGTATATATATATATATATATATATATATATATATATATATATATATATATATATATATATATATATATATAATTTATAAATTTATAAATCAATTTATAAATATATAAATTGATCAGAGCTCAGGAGGACTCCAAACTTGGGGATCTTTGGGGTTTAATGGGGAGCGGTGGCATAGCTAGAGGGGGGCACAGCAGTCAGTCTTAGAGGGAGCTTCACCCCTTCTGGCCATTCATTCCAGGAAAAGAGGGGGAGCAAAGTAATTCCCATTGACTATCATGAGACTTCCTTCTGAGTAGGACTACAGGATTGGGCTCTGGGGGCTGCAGTCCTGTCCACACTCCACTAGAGAGTAAACCCCATTGACCCTAATTAGATTTTCTTCTGAGTAAACACGCAGAGGATTGGGCTCTAGTTTATCTCAGTGAAAACCTACTTTATTTGGGCTGCAATCCTAAAGACACTTTCCTGGGAGTAAGACCCATTGAACACAATGCGGCTTACTTTGGAGTAGGCATGATTCCTAAAGATACTTTCCTGGGAGTAAGACCCATTGAACACAGTGCGGTTTACTTTGGAGTAGAGATGGTTAGGATTGTGCTCTTTTGCTGCAATCCTAAAGATACTTTAGGATACTGGAAGTCCTAAAGATAGTTTCCTGGGAGTAAGACTCATTGAACACAATGCGGTTTACTTTGGAGTAGAGATGGTTAGGATTGTGCTCTTTTGCTGCAATTCTAAAGAAACTTTAGGATACTGGTAGTAAGACCCACTGAACACATTGAGGCTTACTTTGAAGTAGACATGGTTAGGATTGTGCTCTTTTGCTGAATCCTGGATACTTTCCTGGGAGTAAGGCCCATTGAACACAATGAGGCTTACTTTGGAGTAGGCATAATTGGGATTGTGCTCTTTTGCTGAAATCCTAAAGGCACTTTCCTGGGAGTAAGACTCATTGAACACAATGAGGTTTACTTTGGAGTAGAGATGGTTAGGATTGTGCTCTTTTGCTGCAATTCTAAAGAAACTTTAGGATACTGGGAGTAAGACCCACTGAACACATTGAGGCTTTGGAGTAGACATGGTTAGGATTGTGCTCTTTTGCTGAAATCCTGGATACTTTCCTGGGAGTAAGACCCGTTGAACACAATGAGACTTACTTTGGAGTAGGCATAATTGGGATTGTGCTCTTTTGCTGAAATCCTAAAGATACTTTCCTGGGAGTCAGATCCATTGAATACAATGGGGCTTACTTGGGAGTAAACATTGTAAGGATTGTGTTCTGAATTTATATCAAATACATATTTATTTTGAATGACCTAAAATTGAATTTTTCTTTTATTCCCCCTTTAAAAAAAACCACAAACTGATCTTGCAGTGTAGACTTTGGGGTTCTCTGATCTCTAAATGGGACACTCTGGGGGTGATGTGGGGGAAAATTTGGTGGATCTGCTTGGATCTGGTGTCTAAATTCTCTCTCTTTTTTCGGTCCCCCCTTTTTTTGCCCCCCAGTACGATGATTTGGTACACTACGCCGGGATGGATGGGGTGTCTCTGCCGGGCTTTGGAGACCCACACCCGGGCAGGGGTCTGCAGCACCACGCTTTGAATCAGGGGTCCCCCTATGGATCTGCTGGAGTCAACCACCGGCCTGGGATGCCCCCCGGGTTGGGGGGCACCAACGACACCTTGAAGAGGGAGAAGGACGAAATCTATGGGTAAGTCCAGCTGCACGTTTAATCTATTGAGAATAATGGGATTTACTTCCGAGTAGACCTGTCTAGGCTGGGTTCTGCATGAAATCTATGGGTAAGCCCAGCAGGACTTTTAAACCATTGATTGCAATGGGATTTACTTCCGAGTAGACCTGCAAAGGATGGGATCTGGAAAAAATCTATGGTTAAGTCCAGCAGGACTTTTAAACCATTGATTGTAATGGGATCGGGACTGGCATAGGATGGATTCTGGATGAAATATATGGTTAAGTCCAGCAGGACTTTTAAACCATTGATTGTAATGGGATTTACTTCCGAGTAGACCTGCAAAGGATGGGATCGGGACAAAATCTATGGTTAAGTCCAGCAGGACTTTTAAACCATTGATTGTAATGGGATCGGGACTGGCATAGGATGGATTCTGGATGAAATCTATGGTTAAGTCCAGCAGGACTTTTAAACCATTGATTGTACTGGGATTTACTTCCGAGTAGACCTGCAAAGGATGGGATCGGGACAAAATCTATGGTTAAGTCCAGCAGGACTTTTAAATCATTGGTTGTAATGGGATTTACTTCACAGTAGACCTGCATAGAATGTGCTCTGGATGAAATATATGGGCAAGTCCAATTGGACTTTTAATCTGTTGAGAATAATGGGATTTACTTCCGAGTAGACCTGCATAGGATGGGATCTGGACAAAATCTATGGATAAGTCCGATTGGAATTTTAATCCATTGAGAATAGGATTTACTTCCGAGTAGACCTGAATACGATGGGGTCTGGATGAAAACTATGGATAAGTCCAGCAGGACTTTTAATCTATTGAGAATAATTGGATTTACTTCAGAGTAGAACTGCATAGCATGTGTTCTGAATGAAATCTATGGGTAAGTCCAATTGGACTTTTAATCCATTGAGAATAAAGGGATTTACTTCCCAGTAAACCTACATAGGATGGGTTCTGGATGAAATCTATGGGTAAGTCCAGCTGGACTTTTCATCCATTGAGAACAATGGGATTTACTTCTGAGTAGACCTGCATAGGATGGGTTCTGGACGAAATCTATGGGTAAATCCAGAGTGAAGTCCACACTTTCCTGGAAAGGGGCTCCATTGATAATAATGGGACTTGCTTCCGAGTAGACTTGCTGAGAGTGGGTTCTGAGATGGGTTGATGGGTCAAGGCTTCAAATCACCCCTTGATCTGGGGGGTTTAGAATGATGACCCAATTATTTTTTTCAGTGCAGATTCGGATTCTCCAACCAGTGGCATAGCTAGAGGGGGGCGCAGCAGTCAGCCTAGGTGGGAGGCGTGCAAGGGGTGCCCCCCAAAAGGAAGACCATACTTCATAACCACAAAAAGAGGACAAGGGTCTCCAAATGTAGGACACTCAGAAAAATGTAGGGCATGACAAAATAAAAGCTAAAAACTCCCATATATATTGTTTTCATGTGGTTAATTTAAACACTTTCTCTGCAATCCTAAAGACGCTTTCCTGGGAGTAAGACCCATTGAACTTAATGGTGCTTACTTTTGAGTAGACATGCATAGGCTAGTGCTCTATATGACTTACTCACAAGAAAATGCTCTTAGGCTTGGTCTTAATTTATGAATTCCAAGAAGTCTACTTGCTACTTGGTCACAAGGAAAAGGAGGACAATGAGGAGTTTTTTCCCAGGACACAAGGATAAAAAAGAGGACATGTCCTGGAAACAAAGAACATATGGTCACCCTGATTATATGACTTATTCTTAAAATTTAAAACTATTATATATTAATATTGCATTTAATTTATGAAGTACAAGAAGGCTACTTTCTACCTGCTCACAAGGAAAAGAAGGGCAATGAAATTTTTTTCCATGACATAATAAAGGTAAAAAAAGAGGACATGTCCTGGAAAAAGAGGACAAATGATCACACTGGTCTGGAATGGCCCCTCCAAGGCTGACTGCTGCGCCCCCCTCTAGCTCCGCCACTGTTCTGAACTCTAAATTCTGATTCAATGATGCTTCTCCTCCAAATCCTACCCTCCAAGAGAAGGAAAAAAGGGGGTTCCACCTCCTCAAAAAAAAATAAGGGTTCCAAAAATTCTGCCCTATCCTAGTCAGGTTTCCTCAAGAGTAAATCCAAATTCATAGCCCTAGGCATGCTCCTTGCAAGTAAATAAGCCTAAGGGAAGATTCCCTTCTCCAGGGCTGCTCTGGGGGTGGCAGTGGAGGTGATGGGAAGGGAACTTACTCCCAAGGAGACCAGGCTGGTGCAGGGGTCGAGTCTGATTTTTTTCCCCCCTTCTTAATTCTGGAGGATCTCTTGAAAAACAGGATCATGTACCAGATCTGTGGGGATCCTGTTTATGTATGTGTATGTGTGTGTGTGTGTGTGTATATATATATATATATACACACACACACTTACACAGTACATGTACACTGTGTAATATATAAAGATAGATAGATAAGATATGTATGATATATATGTGTGTGTGTAACATATATATGATATATGATATATATATATGTGTGTGTGTATCATAGATATGATATATGATATATATGTGTGTGTATGTATATATACACACACATACTGTATATATGTATATATGTGTGTGTATGTATATATACACACATATACTGTATATATGTGTGTGTATGTATATATACACACATATACTGTATATATACACACACACTTACATAGTACATGTACTTGTAAGTACATGTACTTACATATATATGTACGTATATGTATATATACACACACACTTACATAGTACATGTACATATATGTATATATGTACATATATATGTACGTATATATACACATACATACACACACACACTTATAGTGCAATCCTAAGCATGTCTACTCAAACGTACTCCCATTGTATTTAATAGTACTTACTCCCAGGAAAGTATGGTTAGGATTGGAGACACACACACAAGAAATTATATGCAAGGAAATTCCATATAATAGTTTTAAATTTATGATCTAATAATATTGTGGTTAAATGAACCACATGAAAGCAATATAAATGAGCATTTTTTAAAAGCTTTTGTAAGAAATTATGGCTGCAGTCCGAAACATACTTACCTGGGAGTAAGTCCTATTGAATACAGTGGGGCTTACTTTTGAGTAGACATGGTTAGGATTGTGCTTTTTGTAAGAAATGCTCTAGCATCCTGGGGCTGGCCAGACCCCATAAACTGTCTCATTATGGTGTTATTTTAAAGGATCGATTCTTCCCAACCCTCCAGGCTTCCCTCCCAAGGGGTCTCCCCATCTCTCCCCTCCCAGTGGCCACTGGATCTGGGATCATTTTTAAAAAAAAATCCAAACACATATTTAATAATAATTATTAATATTAATATTAATAATTATTAAGGAATTATTAATAATTCCTCTTCTGATTGGAATATAAAGAGCAAGGAATGTTTAAGACTTTAAAACTCTTTGAATGGAATAAAAGGGATGTGAGATTCCAAATGGCAAGGACATGATTTCCATGGATGATCCCAAAGATCTGCTTGCCCCCAATTATTGCTAAATCTCATTGATTCTGAATATTAATATTATTTTTTAGGAACAAACTTATGATGTGGTGGGAGGGAGGAAAAGCCTCCAAGAATGGAATCTAGATATTAGCAAAAGACATACCAGGGTGAATAAGGTGGGATATAAATAAAGTTAATAACACTACTACTACTACTACTACTACTACTACTACTACTAATAATAATAATAATAATAATAATAATAATAATAATAATAATAATAAGGGGATGTTGTTTAGGTCTGACTCAGAGAGATGAAAAAATGCCCTTTAGGCCTGATAAGAGATGTTCTTATGCTCTACAGATATGGGGTTTCTGGGAGTGTGGTGGGGCAAGATGCCCCAAGGGGCACATTTTGGGCTTCATTAAAGGTGGCATGGGAGCAAACTGGCTGGCCACTCCTCAGTCATCCACCCTCCAAAGAAAGGAGGAGAGATTGTGGTACATCCCAGAATAATCTAGACTGTCAAGAGACTTCAGAAAGGAATCCTGGAGGAAACTTGAACTAGAAGATGAACAGATTTGGAGGAGGGGGTGAAGGTCGATCAACTGCTATTGAACCATCCTGATGAAATGAACTTCCAGGTTCAGGGGCAGTATACCTTGGGGCAAACAACAAGAGCTATTTATGCACAGAATATTGGACTAGATAGGTATTTGGTCTGAGTCGGTATGAATCCTGATTACATTGCAGCCAATGTGGGGAGCATGTGGGGCACCCCGTGTTCTAAAGGCATCAATTTGGAGTCAAGAGAATTTAGCACAGAAGTTTGTGCTACGATGTAGTTTGTGCGGAATGTTTTACAAGTGCCATTTAAGGCTCTGCTCTGTTGTTCCTTAAATTAATTAATTATTAATTAATTAATTATTAGATTTGTATTCTGCCTTCTTCCCCCCCCCCCCCCGCCCCAAGGGCACCCTATGAACTGCTTGGGGAGAGTCCATGAGCTGCAAAGCTCTGACCCACAAGCTGGTGAGATCAGGATGGTTGGGCTATGGCACCCTAACTGCCAGACCAACATACAGACTTGAATCTTTCAGAATCGGGTCAAGAGCCCCTCTTTTCTAGAATATTATTGTAACCGCACAGAGAATGACACATCGTGTGCGCCACCAGCGCGTGCACCGCTTGAAGGTAGAGTGCCTCTGCACCTGGAGGTTCTCTTTAGCTGTTGTGACTTAATAGATGTCTCCTCCTCTACCTACATCTGCCCTTGAATATTTCTAAGTTCATTTTCAAAGCCTTCTGAGCTATGCAGTGACAAATTTTCAATCATGGCTCGCAGGATACACAGGGCACCCTGAGGTCCAGAGGGCACCTACGGTCTACTTTGTGGACTGATAGGTTGTGACTTTCTGCCACCATAAACTGATCGTTCCATGCAGTCATCTCATGGAGTCTACTTTAAATTGTACCATGCAAAGATCACCGTCTCTGTTCTTACAATCTATGGGTAAATCCAGCTGGACTTTTAATCCAGAGTAAAGCTGTGATCCTATCCTCACTTTCCTGGGTTCTGATAGAAAATCAGAAAATCCCCCGTATAACTGGAGGTATTTTACGCTGCTGTTATTGCACCCCAGTTTTCTTTGTTATATTGAAATGTCTGCCTGGTTGATGCCCCCCTGTGATGTTTGGGATCATTCATAGGTTCATAGGATCATTCATAGGATCATTCTCAAAGGTGCCCTTTGGTGAGGTTAAACTGACAGCAAACTACAGTCCTTCAGGGCAGGAGGGAGGGAGAGAGGAAGGGAGAGAGAGACACAGACAGACAGACAGACAGACAGACAGACAGACAGACAGACAGACTCTTTATTCCTGAATAACCTGCATAGTCACAGCTGGAGACTGGCAATTCTTGCACTCAGGACCTATGATAACTATATATTAAGCAGCTATATAGTAAATCAGATTTATTGAACTTATAGTAAATCAGATTTATTGCTTTATTGAACTCGATATGAGTTAATCCTTATCCAAAATATTTGAGACCAAAAATGTTTTGGGTTTTAGATGAATTTTTTTAATTTTTTTGGAACATTTGCCTATACATCATGATATCATCTTGGGGTTGGGACCCAAATCCAAACACAAAATGGATTTATATTTCATATACACATAGCCTGAAGGTAATTTGATATGTTTTTAATAATTTTGTGTATGGAACCAAGCTGGAGTACATTTAGTACCATATTTTAATTCATTTTCAGTGCAGTCCTAACCTAGGCAGGCACCAGTCATTAGATGTAGGGAAGCACATCTGCACTACTTAACCCTCCCCCAGGTATGGCGCAGTTTTATGACACCCCCCAAGTCAGTGCAGGACTTATGCCGGATCTTAGGCTGGCCTAATTTAGCATTTCAACCTTTGTACATGAAAGGGTACATTGAAAGCAGGTCATTTACCATGGATGGCATGAGATTGGTACTCCAAAAGTTTTGGGTTTGGGAAGCTCAACCTGTTTTACCTATATTGCTTTTTTAGGGTTGCAGACTTGGGTCTTTCCCAGTGGTGTAGCTAGAGGGGGTGCAAAGCCCTAGGTTTTGCAGGGATCCTCATCACCGCATGCAGGTGGCCTCTCTCTGTCCTCTTTGGAGCCATGCTGGGTGCTGGGAGCAACGCAGGATCCTCCGCATATTTCCTCCCCAGACCAGTTTTGCTGATTTTATTGGGAATTATTTTGCAAGTGAACAGGTTTGGGCTATCCGTCTTATTGAAATGGGGTTTGTTTGACACACTGCCCAGGCAAAGTGGGGGGGGGGGGGGGAGAGAAAATTGCTGCTTATCAATTGGATCAGGAGTTTTAGGAATTTTGGTTCTCCTTTGCCAAAATTTTCTCCACTTTGTCCCTGGAGGAAGTTTTCTAGGCCAAATACTGAACTGTATCTCTGAATTAAAGTCGGCCTCGAAACCTGGAGCCAGGATCTGCCTTTTTCCTGCTGCTGGTTTGCTTCCCAGGGAAGGCTGGAAAGGATGCTGGGCTTCGATGGGCCTCTTCGGGCCTGATCCAGCAGGGATCCCTTGAGTATCTTTCGATTCCAGCTTCCCAGTTGATCTCTGGCTCTGCCATTAAAGGGGAAAAGCAACAGTGGCGGTGGGATACAGTCCCATTGCCCATTTCATGGAAAACCTATAATTAATTTCTTCCTATAGTTTTTCCCAGTGGCATAGCTAGAGGAGGTGACCCTTGTGTGTCCCCACTTTTCTATCCCTGCATTCCTAAATTCGAGGGCTTACTTGCAACAGTTTATTCCAAAGCATCGCTGGGGGAAAAGTCCAGGGAGCAACATGATGGATTTCCTTTCTGTTGGATTTTGACTTCCAGTTTGACACTTTCCAGCCCTCTTTCCTGCAAATATTTTTGGCATCAGAGTTGCTGCCCACCTCCCCCTCTCCATCCCAACACCCTACCCACCCCCCAATCCTCAGCTACAGCTGGTGATGGTTTTAATTTGCATTTTTTCCCCCCTTGAAAATCTGGGGGTTGGTTGAGAAGTGGCCAGATTTTGCCTCCCCTCTAATTTTTGTAGGGTTTCTTTTTGTTTTATGGTACGAGATCTAAACGTTCCGTGGAGACACTCACTTAACGTGACACCGTGCTGGGCCTCTGCTACAAATATTTGTGTAGGATATGGTGCGTGAACTTGTATAATGTATAGCTGGGAACACTCTGTCTCTCTAGCTAGCCAACCAAGCCTAGGAAAGATGGGGGGACGACTAGGATGGAAGTTGCCAAGATGTAAATCAGAGAACGGGAGGGAGGGGAAGACCCCTCTCTTTTGCAGTCCCCTCTCATGAAGGAGATCCTCAACGTTGCTCTGATCCTAGCAGAAATAGTTTGCGATTGGCCAGTTTCAGGGAAGTCTATTTTCTGGAGGAATCACAGTTTTAGGGCGCAGTCCAGAGTAACTACAGGGAGTCCTTGCTCCGGTGTAAGAATAATTTACTCTGGATTGCAATATAAATTTCCCATAAGTTTTCACTAGGTGGTGCTGTAACTAGTAATGTCTCTTACGTGCTCCCGAAGTTACTCTGGATTGTAGGGATAGTCTATAGCAGGTACAGTAGCATAACTAGGGGCAAGGGGACCACAGATGCCACCCATGGGGTGATACCACTGGTGACCAAATTGCTAAAATTGATTTTAGGAATAATGCCATCATGCTATACGGACACGCCACACGTATTGGACAGGATAGGGACTGGAGCACCGTCCCAAAGTCGAACGCAATCTTTTTTAGTTTATAAATATAGTTTCCAGTGCTTTTTTAGCTTGCAAAATGCAAATGTCCCTTTGATCTTGCAAATCCATACCTCCGCAGAAAGATTTCTGCAAATAGATTCTCATTCATTCCTTTGGGAAAGGGATGAGACCAGGAACTACAACCTGGAGAAGGGCAATTTTGGCCTTTACAACAGCAGAGAGATGCTGAAACAGCAGAACAATGACGAAAGAGTGGATCGTCGGAAAACGAACCGTCAGAAAGCGGGGGATAACTGCGTACTGTTGGATTTGAATCGTAAAAGGGAAACAGAAGTGTGGAGACACTCTAGCCCTCTCCTTTTCTCCTCTCTTCCACACTTTCTCTTCTGCTCTTCCTTTTTCTTGTTGAAATCCAAGGAGGTGGTGGAGGAGTTACCTGCTAATTTGGACTCCTGTATGTAATAACTCTGTATATGGGACCCAGTGTAGCGCCATTTATCCTATACCACTGAAGGTGCATGAGAAGTCTGCAGCTTTATGGGAGAGGACTACATTCTGGGTCCACATTATCCTGGTTTCCCCATTGAAGGATGGCTGGTCTATTTAAACCCTTGCGTTGCTCGACTCTAAGCGTCTCCTCTTGTGCGACAGGCACCCCTTATTCCCGCTGCTGGCCCTCGTCTTCGAAAAATGTGAGTTGGCCACCTGCTCTCCCAGGGACACATCCGGCTCTTATCCAGGGGGCGACGTCTGTTCATCGGATTCCTTCAATGAAGATATTGCCGTCTTTGCCAAACAGGTTGGTTTCCGGAGATCAGAAGGGAGGGCAAAGCTGCAGACCAGAGCAGTGGTGGATAATAGGACTTGGTAGCCCATTAAGATAATCCTCCAAATTATCTAGTATTGACTTGAATCTAATGCACACCATCCAGCTAAATATAGGGTGTAATCCAGAGTACCTACGGGGAGTCCTTGCTCCGGTGTAAGAACAATTTGCTCTGGATTGCAATATGAATTTTCCATAGGTTTTCACTGGGTGGTGCAGTAACTACGGGTGCACGTAGTGTTTCTTATGTGCTCCTGTAGTTACTCTGGATTGTAGGGTTAGTCTCCAAACTCAGGGTGCGCATTAGATTCAATGGTACATTAGATTTGAGTAAATATAGTATTTTGATTGTGAGTATAGGTCAGTACCCTATTTATTCGACTATAACGCTCACCTTTTCCAGCTGAATTTAGACTTTAAAATCGAGGTGCGCATTAGATTTGATGACACATATAAACAATTTTTAAAATCTCGAGCCTTTTAAAATACGGGTGCGCACTAAATTCGATGACACATTAAATTCAACAGTGCATTAGATTTGAGTATATATGTTATTTTGTTTGCCAGTTTACTATATTGTAATTTTAAAATGTAACCAAAACCAGTTGTTGTATAAAGTCCTGCAATTAAGTTAATTACTATAAAGTAAATTAAGGCTTATATCCTAAAGTGAAATTAAGCCCCTCGCTTTGGAGCAGTTAAGGTGACTTTGCATAAGATAACACTAGAGGGTGATGTAACTGCATGGACCCATAACTGCTCTGGATTTTGCCCTAAATAATTAAGCAATTAATTTACTTAACTAAGCAATTAAAACCCATTTTCATATTATTAGGGCGCAATCCAGAGTAGCTATGCGGAGACCTTGCTGCACTGTAAGAACAATTTACTCTGGATTGCGATATGAATTTCCCATAGGTTTTCACAAGGTGGTGCCGTAACTACGGGTGCATGTAATATGTCCTACGTGCTCCCGTAGTTACTCTGGATTGGAGGGTTATTGTCATATAACTCGTATGCGGTGAAATTAAATTTTGCTGTTACTTTGCATTGGCGCATTACAATCACCAGTAAATGTTTTCTAATCTCAAGCTTTTAAAATAGGGTTGCACGTTAGATTTGAGTAAATATGGGTCACTCATCAAAGTTGCTAGTCCATAAGAACCCTTGCAGCCAATCTAAACATACAATTCATTGTGGCCTTAAAAAAAAAACCCATGAAGTTATTTTGGTAAAGCTTCTGAGCCGAGTCACTCGGCACTTCGCCCTTGCCGTTTGGGACCCCCGTCCTGGCCTTGGAAGGAGAACCCCAGCTAGAAGCCTGGGTCTGTTTAGTGTTTTTGAAAAAGGGATTTGGGCTCCGTTCCTTTCTCAAAGGAGACATATGGAGGGGAACTGACCTTGTGTTGCTGAACAAGGGAGGAGAAATGCAGAGGAATTTTTTAAAGTGCAGAGGGAGGGAGAGACAGGGAGGTTGCAAACTCTTGAAAGTGAAATATACATACTTCTGCCAGCTGGAGATCTCCAGGGAAGAGTCTCATTTTTTATATTTTTTCCCTGCCATTTCTTTACAGTTTCTGGGAAATGAGAGAAACAGATTTTTCACTGCTGTGCATCTTTGACTTCCCTCTATCTTGCGCTCCCCCCGTACTAATGCTCGTTCTGTTTTCTTGTCTCTTCCTCTTCCGAAACGTCTCCATTTAGGTTAGGACTGAAAAACCTTTGTTTTCTTCCAATCCTGAGCTGGATAACTTGGTAAGGATGCTTCTGATTTCGGTTTGAACCATTTCCCGTTGTAAACATGAGAGGTGGAAAAGTGAGTTCCTTTTGGAAATCTGTCCATCTGTCTGCTCTTGCAAATAGGACACTGTCCCTATAATCCAGAATAACTACGGGTGCACGTAAGAGACTTTACGTGCACCCATAGTTACTGTATCACCTAGTGAAAACCTATGGGCAATTCATATTGCAATCCAGAGCAAATTGTTCTTACACCGGAGCAAGGACTCCCCGTAGTTACTCTGGATTGCGCCCTGTGGTTCCTTTATTTGCATAGGGTGGGGGGGAGATCTCTTCCCACAAATATTATCTGTTTGCATTGCCATTTTCACTTCTTTTAAATACACTTATTTTAAATAGACCTCGGGCACAATCCAGAGTAACTACAGGGAGTCCTTGCTCCAGTGTAAGAACAATTTACTCTGGATTGCAATATGAGTTCTCCATAGGTTTTCACTAGGTGGTGCCGTAACTACGGGTGCATGTAATGTCTCTTACGTGCTTCCGTAGTTACTTTGGATTGTAACTACACAATCCAGAGTAACTATGGGCAGTCCTTGCTCCAGTGTAAGAACAATTTACAACAGATTGCAATATAAATTTCCCATAGGTTTTCACTAGGTGGTGCCATAACTATGGGTGCACGTAAAGTCTCTTACGTGCTCCCATAGTTACTCTGGATTGTTAGTCAATCCAGAATAACTACAGGGAGTCCTTGCTCCGGTGTACAAACAATTTACTCTGGATTGCAATATGTATTTCAATAGGTTTTCACTAGGTGGTGCTGTAACTACGGGTGCACGTAATGTCTCTTATGTGCACCTGTAGTTACTCTGGATTGTAGGGCTACACTCTCTTACAGAGATTCTAAAACCTTTAGCAGAGGGACCCACTTTTTAGAAAGAGAATCTCTCAGGACCCACCGGAACTGATGGCATGACCAGAAGTAACGTCATTGTAACACTCCAATGTCTCATGGCACCCTTGTTGAAAATCATCACCACAATAAGAACACAATTATAACCATGTCTACTCAAAAGTAAGCCTCATTGTGTTCAGTGGGTCTTACTCCCAGGAAAGTGTCTTTAGGATTGCAGCCGAAGAGTATAGACCTGGAAGTCCTTGGTCAAAGTTTGCAAACTGGGTATAATAATACCATGCATGATTCAGAATGGATACAATTAAAACTAATTGCCATCAACCAAAACAAATCCACTTAGTACTATATATATATATATATATATATATATATATATATATATATATATATATATATATATATATATACTGAGTATATATAGTTATATATCACTCAGTACTTATTTTCATGCAGAATGCAGTGAAACACACTCCACGGAAATATCTCCATCAAAAGATAGCCAAAAAACAAATAAGTGAGGTGGATTAACAGTACAGGCATCCCCCACTTTTTGGATGGGTCAGGGACCAGAGCACTGTCCAAAACTGAAAACAGTTGAAAAGTGAAGCCCAGTCTTTTTTCAGCTTGCAAATGCAAACTGGCCACCCAAAAAGACATAAATATTCCTTGCAGAAGCCTAAATAACATGTATTTATTAACACAATACACAACAAATTACATCAAAATGAACCAAAGCATGTGTGATTAATGAATATTTTAGGTGTTTGAATGATAGGGTTCGAGATCCCGGTTGGCCCTACAAGACAGGGTGAGCTCGTGTCCTTAGCCCAGCTCTGCGACGCCAGCTCTGCCTTTCCACTGGACTAATTCAGTGGCGTGGAGAGGGGGGATTTGCAGCTTGGATATCAGCCTATCCTCCATAACAATCCAACCCAGGCTTTCGTGCTTCGCATGCAGCGTATGCAGCGCCGAGCACGATACCATAGTCTTTCAAGACTGACGGAGGCCTGCTATTTACTGAAGAAAGTCATAGAGTGCAATCTTAAGAAACTTAGGCCAGCCTAACTCACCTAGCCTAACTTTCCATGATAGTGGGTGGGTGGGTGTGGGGGGGAGCGGGAGTCAGCCTAGGCCTGTGCATTGGCCTATCCCTGGAGTGGGGTAGAAGTGTCTTACTGCACTTTTGTGATACCCCCAGGTCAGCACTTAGGGTTATGCTGGACTAAGTGAAGCTTAGGATTGCAGCCATAATGAACTGCCCAAAACAGTTTGATTGCCATGTCACATGCAAATCAACATCAGCGAAGGCAATTTTAGCCTTTAGACCAGCAGAGAGCAGTTGAAAGAGTGGAACGCGTGTTGAATGAATGAGTTCTGGGTATAACTGAAAAGTGCTGAAAGAGTGGAAACAAACTGTCAGAAAGTGCGGGATGCCTATATATCACCATGCCCACCACCTGGAGAATTGTTCCACCTAATGCATAGGAAGAAGTCCATCATGGGCATGATGTGCTGGCCTCTGCACCGGATGTAAATCCTAGTGACACCCTTATGTACCCTACAACCACTGACGTAATACTTGGAGATGCTATTGCCGCCCACCCTTCCTCTTCACCACGTTGGCTACTCAGTGGGTATGGTGTAGGGTTGCCATAATTTTCTTCCCCAAAACCGGGACAGGACCCCTAGTCAAACTTGCCAGTGGACACAATCCCTGAAAACTGGGACAATCCCAGTTGGGGGGGGGGGGCATATGGCAACCTAGTTTGGTGTGACCCTTTAAAATCATATCAATGATGCAATTTGTGTAAGGAGCCTTCTTTGGGAACAGCTTATTCCTCAAAGTAATAGGCTGCAATCCTAAAGACACTTTCCTGGGAGTAAGACCTATTGAACACAATGGGGCTTACTTTTGAGTAGACAAGGTTAGGATTGAGCTCTTAGAGATATTTCAAAATGTTTTGGTGTTGGAACATCTTTTGGACAGGAATGCCTGGAGGACGGGCTTGCTAAGGAGACTCTGGCTCTGACACCTAAAAAGGTGGTCGCTGCAAGCGATCATGTGCATGCACATGGGTGTTTTGTACACATTCATATGTGTTTTTACACATCCCTGTGTGGTGCATGTGAGAGACCTGATGAAGTTGGGGTTCCAGCTGCGTAATTTCATGAACTATATCCTGAAGTTTGCAGCCATGCAACCTGCTCTTGTGCAGGTTTACTCAGAAGCAAATTCCCTTTATTTCTGTAGGATTCACTTTCTAGCCGGTGTACCCAGAACTGTAGGTTTTAAGAGACAGGATGTGGTGTTCAATCTGGTTTTTTTTTAGTACTTGAAAATATTTTCCTTTGTTGTTCGCAGATGATCCAAGCTATCCAAGTGTTGAGATTCCACCTTCTGGAATTAGAAAAGGTACGAATGTTTGCTTTGAGATTTGGGGTCTCAAATCTCGGGTCTCAAATTTGGGGTTTCAAATTTGGGGTCTCAAATCTCGTTCACTTTGAGATTTTTCTTTTCCTTGTTCACTCTCAAATGAATTATGTTTTAAGATGTTCTGGGAAAGAAGCAGAAGGTGAATCCTGATTTATTAGCGTTACTCTTGGTGAAAAGAACTTTGTTTTCTGGAGCTTTAGACCAAATCAGATTTTCTAAATAATGATAACATTATTATTATTATTATCCATAAATACACAGTGAACAATTTCGTGCTGGTTTCATTCCCATCACCAGTTGGACCCTTCCCAAGAGTCTAGGACTGTGTGATGTGGCGGCGTATAATTCGTGCTGATCCCAGAAGAGCGGCTTTCTGCAGTTGGCAGAGTGATATTCTGTCAATGCCAATAGTTTTCAGGTGCCCACCAAGGTCTTTGGGCACTGCTGATTATTATTATTATTATTATTATTATTATTATTATTATTATTATTATTATTACTACTACTACTACTACTACTACTATTATTATTATTATTACTATTTTTAATATCATCATCATCATCAATACACAGCAAACAATTTCGTGCTTATTTCGTATTATTTCGTATAATTTCGTATTGTTATTATTATTGTTATTATACGCTGCTACATCAGACAGTCCTAGACATGTGGGAAGGGTCCGACTGGTGATGTGACAGAAACCAGCATGAAGTTGTTCGCTGTGTATAACTGTTTGATTTTGAACAAAATAATAATAATAACAATAACAGTAATAAATAATTATAATAATAGCAACTTCCCATACAGTTTATCATCTGTGTAAAGTACCATAGATGACTGAGCTTTGTTGATGACTTTGAAACCTGATATCCATGGCCCATTTTATTGAGTATTTTGGACAATTGTATCAATATAATAGTAATAGTAATAGTAATAGTAATAGTAATAGTAATAGTAATAGTAATAGTAATAGTAATAATTCTGCACCTAGACAATCCAGTTTCTGTACCAAGAAACTGTGAGCCAAATACATAATGCAGATTTGCTTGATTTGCACAATATATTCAGCAGGAAATGGAATTAACCCATCATTGTGGAGTAAAATTTCAATAATATTTGAGGGTCACAGGGACAGCTGGGCACTGCTTGGCATGGTTAGACTCTGGGTAGGGTCACTTGCACTAGGAGATGGCAGCAATGGGCACCAGAGAGCAGGAACCAATGTGCCGTGGGCACTGCTGGGCACTGACATGCACCAGAAGATACCGGGGGCAGTGGGGGGAAGCAATGGGCACTGGGATTCCCTAACAGGCATCAACAGGCATCAGTAGCGGGGACCAGCGGGTAGTGGATAGCGAGTATCAGCAGGCTGCAGGAACTACTCGGTACCAGTGGGCGTCGCAGCAACTTCTCCTGGGCACCAGTGGGCACTTCTGTTGGTAACCAGTTTAATATATATATTAAATACATATATAGACAGGTGGAATGAACCCACAGTTGCAGGAGAAAAATTTCAAGAATACTTGTGGGCTCCTGGCATGGCTGGGCACTGGAAAGTGGCACTGAGTTGCGGGCACTAGTGGGCATTGGCATTGCTGTGCAATGGCAGGCACCATGCATTGGAGGGCACTAGGGGACAGTGGTGGGCAGAAGCAGGCACTGGTGTGCATCCCTGTCGGGCACCAGGCATCACTGGGTAGCACCAGGCACCAGTAGGCATGGAGCCACTAGCAGGTGCCCAACACCAGGCACCCCTTCTGGGCACAACCAGGCACAATCCAGCAACAGACACCACTGGACATCAGTGAGCAGCAGACACCAGTGGCTAGTGTGCACCTGGCATCCCTACCATGCGCTGGGCATCTCCACTGAATGGGATGCAGATAACATTGAGTACATCTCCACTGAATGGGATGCAGACACCATTGGGCATCATATAAGTGCATAATTCTGGCTGGGTCTTCTGATGTTCCTGGCAGAGGACGCACCTCTGATGCCGATGCCATAGAGCCTGGCATCCCCGACTCCTTACTATCACCCTTGGCTAGCCCAAACTTCAGTTCTGGGCAAAGAAAGCCAAGGTTGGATTGTACGGTATTCCCATAGATTTCCCCTTATCTGCTTTGCATGCAGGAGGCATCGTCTGGGGTTCTCCAGCACCGATGCCCGAACACAGCCCCCCATGTATTTTTTCCTAAGGCAGATCTGTAGAAATCGAATGGCTGTGATCAAATCTGAGCTGGTCTTTCTTAAAAAAGGAAACGTGCCGGAGCCTCATCCGAGGGGAAAACCCGACTCTCTCCGAGTACAGAACGAAAACGCACACACCAAATTCCCAACTATCCTCAAGCAAAAGAGTTTGCAAATAATTTCCCTTTCTCACTCGTAGCAGCTGGCTTCAATTTCAAGCGTCTGCTCGTAGGGGAGCGAGATGAGGAGATGTTTTAAAAATAGATTCTGGGCCCCGTTCTCCGTGATGTCCAATATTCTGTACCGGGGCTGACATCGGGATCTATGGCTGTGCAGCCCAAAATGTTACTCTAGGGGTGCAGTCTCCAAGGGCATTCATATAGGTCCCTTCCAGAGATGGGACCAGGCAATGTGTGAATACCCAGGTTTATATTTTGGACTCTTGTATATGTTCCATCCATATGTTCCACTATGCTGTCACGCACATCACTGCAAACATCGTCTTGGGTCACAATCCAAACACTGGCAGGAAAGAATATATATAGTATTCTTTTAAATCGGTGTCAGCCAGGGTGACCAGGTATCTGAACCTCAAAAGGAGGACGAGGTCTTGGATTCCTCTCAGCCTGGCCTTTCTGGCAGGCAATCGCACATTTGCCTACTCACAAGTAAAGCCGCGATACTGGGCACTTCCACTTTCCCATGGAGCTCAATGCATATTTTTGATTTTTAGTTTTTTGGCCATAATGTTTGATAGGAAGGAGATATTTCCAAACCAATTGTTGCATTGGATTCTGCTCTTCAATATGAATCCAACGACGTATGACACGATGGGGTACTGCACACTATTGCAAAGATCCAAAATGAAGCCAAAAAGGAGGACGGTGAAGCCATTTGGAGGACACCTGGATAGAAGGCTGAAAAAGAAGACAAATCCGGAAAAATCCGATCATATGGTCACCCTAATCCGATCATATGGCACTAAGCCCACTGTATAGGTGGCTGTGATCCTACACACACTTTTTTCCTATGAATAAACCCCAATAAACACAATAGGGCTAACTTCTGAATAGTGAATAGTGTTGAGATCTGCATCTTAGTTAGGTCCATATCCTAAAGTCAAATTAAGCCCTTTGCTCCAGAGCAATTCAGGTGACTTTCCATAAGATAACGCTAGAGGGTGACGGAACTGCCTGGACCCATAACTGCTATGGATTTTGCCCTTAATGTATCATTTGATCCCCCAGAGAAGTGGTCAACCTTTCTGTAAACCGTATACCACATTTTTTTCCCTGCATGTAGAAAACTAGCATGCCAGAGGAGAGAATTTCCTGACATGCTAATTTTCTACATGCGGGAAGGGGAAGAATTATATCGTGTGTCTTCCCACTTGTAGGATGCGGTGGTACAGGGTCGGGGGACCATCTCCATGGTGTGGGAGTAGCAGGAGAAGGCAGGTTGTTGGGGTCCAAGATGAAACAACTCACTTTTCCCAGGCTATATTCACAAACCTCACTGCCTGCCACTATGGTGGTGGTGGGAGGAGGAGGAGGAGGAGGAGGAGGAGGAGAGGCACAGCATCCCCTTTGGAGAGGTAATGAGCTCATTACCCACACAATAAAACTCTGTGTGTGTAACCTGATAAAACCCTTGTTAATGTGATAATTAACCCTTTGATTCACACAGTGGGTACCTGCTGGGAAGCAGACCCTTGAGATGCAGGGTTTAATCCCAGTGTACAGAGCCAAAGAGTGTTGAGTTGGGAGAGGGTGGTCCTGGTGGGCTCTTGGTTCAGAAGTAAGGTCATGATGGAGATGAAAAGATACCGTGGCGGGATGGGGGTTGGGATGGGGACTGCCCCATGCACCCCCATGGAGGAAACGGCAAAATACCTTAGATCTCTGACATCCATACATAATGGAGTCGAATTAGGTCAGTGGGTGTCCCCCCTCTTTTACTGGAAGCTAAAATACATTTGTAAGACACGTAAAGGGGCCACATGACCCCCCACCGACACACGTGTGGGAAATGTATAGAGTGCGGGATAAAATATTTATTCGATTTGTTAGGAAAAAAGTTTCTAGAACTTGTTGTTACAAGGGAAGCTTTGAGAATAAAATGCTGCAGAATACAGAATCATCGGAAATCAATCAATTAATTAATCAATAGTAACAGGGAACATTGTTTACACCCCGATCCATGTTTCTCAATTAATATGGTTTGTTATGGCTTGCAAAGTTAATACACCTGGGGAATCAGTACCAGATTTCCTGGAATACCTCATTCGCAGGTTGTAGGGTCAGCAGTGGGGCTATGCCAGGGTGACCATATGACCGGATTTTTCTGGATGTGTCCTCTTTTTTAGCCTTCTGTTTAGGTGTCCTCCAAAAGGGCTTCATTGTCCTCCATTTTGGCTTCATTTTGGAACTTTGCAATGGTGTGTAGTGCCCCATCATGTCATATGTCGTTGGATTCGTCCTAAAAAAAAGTATCCAATACAAAAATCAGATTTGAAATATCTCCTCCCTATCAAAAGATATGGCCTAAAAACTAAAAATCAAAATATGCATTGAGCTCCATGGGAAAGGGAACGTGCTCAATATCGCAGCTTTACTTGTGAGTAGGCAAACGTGCCATTGTCCACCAAAAAGGCCACCAAAGATGAATCCAAGATCTTGTCCTGCTTTTTAGGTTCAGGCATCTGGTCATCCTGGGCTATGCCATTTGTATCCTTGCCTTAGAACAGCAAAGAAAGGTTGAAAGAGTGGAACAGGCATTTGAACGAATGAGTTCTGGGTATAACTGAAAGGTGTTGAAAGAGTGGATCATCAGAAAACAACATCCAAGAGGTGGTTACATCTGCCATTGCCTGACCAGCACAGAGGTTGAAAGAGTGGAACAGGCATTGAATGAATGAGTTCTGGTGTTGAAAGAGGTGTTGAAAGAGTGTTGAAAGAGTGGATCATCAGAAAACAACATCCAAGAAGTGGTCACATCTGCCATTGTCTGCCTTTATTGCTCCTCCTTGTGTCCTCCTGATTCAAAAGAAAGGGTGGACACTCTAGGCTGCCACTCTGTTCTCCTTCATTATTTCTTCTTCCTTAACAACTTCCTCTCCATCCAGTCCGCACACAGTGGTGGTTACAAACAGGATACCTGACAGATGCAAACACTTGCTTTAAATTTCCAAGCCTGGGCTACACTTTTATTTTTATTTATTTTTAAATAATATGCTATCAGGTACACGACCTCTGTGACAACTTCTGTCATCGCTACATCACCTGCCTGAAAGGGAAGATGCCCATCGACTTGGTGATCGACGACAGAGACGGGGGATCCAAGTCGGATCTGGAAGACTTTGGTGGATCTTGTGCCAGCCTCTCTGATCAGGTAGGGATATATGACTTAATGCAGTAGTTATTGGCCTGTTCCAGTACCATGTACTGGGTACATATAATCACCCAGATTTGACTCATAGTACTTAAAAAAACTGCTTTTCTACTACTGTAGGCAGGCAGTCATTCCTTTCTTAACTCCCAGAATTGAGATACTCCCCCAAATCCAGAGTAATTATGGGAGCACATAAGAGACTTTACGTGCACCCAGAGTTACTGCACCACCCAGTGAAAACCTATGGGAAATTCATATTGGAATCCAGAGTAAGTTGTTCTTACACCGGAGCAAGGACTCCCCACAGTTACTCTGGATTTTGCCTACTGGCAGATATGGAGGCACTATCTTATTCCACTATTATTCCATTATTACATCCTTATTCCATATTCACAGATATTGTGGCACTACCTTATGCCAGTAGGCTCAACGGAGGAGCAAGAAACCTGAAAGTAAATCTCGAAATATGGGCGCATTCCAGAGTAACTACGGGGAGCCTATGCTCCAACGTAAGAACAATTTACTCTGGATTGCAATATGAATTTCCCATAGGTTTTCACTAGGTGGTGCCGTAACTACGGGTGCACATAATGTCTCTTATGTGCTCCCGTAGTTACTCTGAATTGTAGGGTATACTGTATTTATTTTCAAAGATAATCCACATTATTTTATATTAATATAAATATATAAATATATTTATTTATTATTTTATTTTAATAATTTGATTATTTTCAAATTTACTTTCAAAGATAATCTACAATCCAGAGTATCTACGGGAGCACGTAAGAGACATTTACGCCGACATAGTTATGGCACCACCTAGTGAAAACCTATAGGAAATTCATATTGCAATCCAGAGTAAATTGTTCTTACACCGGAGCAAGGACTCCCCGTAGTTACTCTGGATTGTGCCCTAAGTCTCCCAATTTTGACACAGGTAGCAGAATTATGCTGCAATCCTAGCAACACTTTCCTGGGTGTAAGACCCATTGAACACGATGGAGTTTACTTTTGAGTAGATATGGTTAGGACGGTGCTCCTAAGTGGTCTAATGGAAAGTGTGTTGTTCTCCTATCGAGGAGGTTTAGCAGGTGTTTATGTGGTTTCCAAATATCCTTCTTGACCCGGGCAAAACGGGTCACATGTGAACACAACAGGAAAAGAAACCTCTTCTGAGCCCATTTATTTATATATTTATGTTTCTTTATATACGTATGTAATTTATGTATATATATTTTTATATATGGAACAAATTTGTACCCCGGCTTTCTCCCGCAAGCGGGATCAAAGATGGCTGATTTAAGTCTCAACCCTGATTGCCTTATTAAAGTGATTTAATAAGTATATTTTAAAAAGTGTTTTAATAAGTGTATGTAAGAAATGGAATCCCTTCTTCACCCACCCACCCACCCTCTCTTTTAGTCTGTTATACTCCGCACCCCCTCCCCTAAAAAAAATTGGAGTTGAAAGAAAGGGGTCGGGCAGTTGGAAAATAATCACCCCTGACAGTTAGCTGGTAATGAAGGAGATGTGGCCGTCCCTTGAACAGCTCTCCCCCAGCCTCTGCCCCCCCCCCCCCATCTTTCCCATGCACCACTAATGCAGCCAACACAATCATTTGCCTATAGCAACTTGCTTGCATTTTTGATGTGCCTCCAGGCAATTGGGCTAGAAGCTTCATAGAGTGGAGTTTTTTGGGGGGGGGAGATGGGGAATCTGGGGGGGGGCAATCCCACTACCGCCTGCAACTTCACATCTGAGGACTCTCCCCTCTGCCAGTGGTCTGTCTGTACGCCGTTCCACACAGCACATGAAAGCATGTGCAGGTTTCAACGTTGGGGTTGAATCACAATCTTGCTCTGCTGGACTCCTCCAGGCTCTCAGGCGCTCACCGTACACCATTAACTATAGTGTTCTTCAACCATTTTTGACGCCAAACCCAAATACCTATTTACTATCAAATCTAATGCACCATCGAATCTAACGCTTACCTTGATTTTAAAAGGTGTAAGATAAAAAATGTTTACTGGTGATTGTAATGCGCAGCTGCAAAACAGGTGCAAAATTTAGAGCACAATCCTAACTATGGGAAGAATCCAGAGTCCTTGCTCCCGTGTAAGAACAACTTACTCCAGATTCCAATATGAATTTCCCATAGGTTTTTACTAGGTAGTGCTGTAACTATGGGTGCACATTAAGGCTGCAATCCTAAAGACACTCTCCTGGGAGTAAGACCCATTGAACACAATGGGGCTTACTTTTGAGTAGACATGGTTAGGATTGTGCTGTAAGTCTCTTACATGCTCCCGTAGTTACTCTGGATTTGGGGGCATGTCTACTCAAAACTAAGCCCCAATGTGTTCAATGGGTCTAACGCCCAGGAAAGTTTCTTTCGGATTGCAGCCTTAATTTTACTGCGTTAAACAATGAGTTATATGACAATAATAATATGGGTTTGTTTTGATTTTTAGTTAATTGCACTACTTTACACAGTAATGGGTTTATGTTATATTTTTATTACAATGTAGTAAACGGTTGAACGAAATACTGACCTAGACTTTCAATCAGAATGCACCATCAAATCTAATGTGCACCCAGTTTTGGAGACTAAGAGCACAATCCTAACCATATCTTCTCAAAAGTAAGCCCCATTGTGTTCAATGGGTCTTACTCCCAGGAAAGTGTCTTTAGGATTGCAGCCTATATTCAGCTGAAAAACATGTGCGTTAGATTTAAGCGAATAGGGTAAATACCATATTTACTCGAATCTAATGCACCACTGACTCTAACGCGCATCTTATAATCAAAATACCACATTTACTCAAATCTAATTAACAATCAACTATAATCTGCACCCTGATTTTGGAGACTTAGGGTGCAATCCTGAGTAACTATGGGGAGTTCTTGCTGCGGTGTAAGAACAATTTGCTCTGGATTGCAATATGAATTTCCCATAGGTTTTCACTAGGTGGTGCAGTAACTACGGGTGCACGTAAAGTCTCTTACGTGCACCCGTAGTTGCTCTGGATTGTAGGGTTAATTCATCTGGAAAAGGTGAGCGTTAGATTCGAGTAAATATAAATATAGTAAGTAAGATGGGAGACCCAACACAAACCCTGTTTCCCTTGCTAGCCTAGACATAGCAAACATGGCAAGTCCACTGCTTGGATTGCTCTCTAAACATAAGAACCTTGCTGGATCAAGCCACAGGCCCATCTACTCCAGCTCCCACATTGTCCTCACAGTGTCCTACTGGGTGTCTCTTCTACATGTCCTCTATCCAGGGAGCTTTGAGTGGGTAATCGTATTGGAGGTAAGTGACCCACCTGATACATCTGCCTCAGTTGGCCTCACTGATGGACCGGCTCTTCCCACATACAAAGCAGGTGTTCTACTGCTGAGAATTGGCCCCTTCCTCTCTAGGCCAGCAATAGCCATAAGGGTGCCCTCTGGAATAGCGATGGCCTTGCCCAGGTACCCATCCTGCCAATTTTGGGTACCACCGCTGTATTAAAAACTCTTCTCTTGCACCTACTACCTCTTGTCAGACCTTTGAACTAAGGTCCAACCTTGTTATACATGGATTTTTTATGCATGAATGTGACTCAACACAAATGGCCACTGTGAATCACAGTTTTAAAAACTGCTTTTCTTACTGTTGTAGAGAGGCAGTCATGTAAGCAATAATTTCATTCTTCAGTCCCAGAATCAAAACCCTGCGAATACTGAGGCACTACCATATCCTATTAGGTGCAATGGAGAAGCAAGGAACCTGGAAGATTGTCTTTAAATCTATTTTCCCATTGTTTTCTTTATACACAATTTTTTTTATCCCGAACGGAACCCTAATGGATTACAAGGGACACTTAGGGCAAAATCCAGAGTAACTATGGGGAGTCCTTGCTTCGGTGTAAGAACAACTTACTCTGGATTCCAGTATGAATTTCCCATAGGTTTTCACTAGGTGGTGCAGTCACTACGGGTGCACGTAAAGTCTCATGTGCTCCCGTAGTTACTCTGGATTTGGGGGTTATACTGTTTGCAGTTTTCCTGTTACTCATTGGAAAGAAATCTAAATGAATAATCATCACCAGTGGCATAGCTAAAGGGGGGCAGAGCAGTCAGTTGTGGAGGGTGGCTTGCAAGGGTTTTGCTCTCTCCGCCAGGAATGGCTCCAAAGGGTAGAACCTCTTGCACGTCTCCCTCCAAACGGACTCCTCCAACCCAGTGATGGGCTTCAAAGAAATTAAGAACCGGTTCTCTGTCCATCTGGCAGCCACTTTTAAATGGCTATTTTTAAACTTTATATGTACTATCTCTTGTTAAGAACCGGTTCTATAGAGTAGGTGCGAACCTGCTGGTGCCCACCACTGCTCCAACCCCCTCTAGCTATGCCACTAGTGATAACTACTTTCTGCAGGAGAGAAGGGAAGAAAAATTAATATTCCAAAGCCGACGTCGTTTATTTATATTCGGGTTTTTAGAGAGAGACAAATTGGGCCAGTCTTTGGCTTGTGAGTCAAAGCTCGGCCCTGGCCGTGACGCCAAGAGTACCTCTTTGGCTCCCGGCTTTGGCTCTCGGAGTGGCGGGATCTGTTCTTAATTAACCGCTAGTGTCACTACCTTGGCTTCCTAGAGCCTGAAACAGCAACCCCCTTGACCCCCTCCTTTTCCCGTTTATTGTGGGCTACAAGTGTTGGGTTCTCTCTCAAAATCCTCAGCTCCTTAACCCTTTGAACCCCAAGGCCTCTTTGCTTGTGGGGCTTCTGTGATCAGCTCTGCCAGGTTAATCAGGCAGGGCATGTGCGGGGCAAGGCGGAGGGCAGCAGGGCTTTGTTTCAGTCCTTGGGCAAGTAGGGGGGCTGCAATCCGAGCCCCCATCAGTAGCTGTGCATCAGTAGCTGTGCGGTTCCTCCTGGGGGCAACGCCAAGAGGCCCCAGGATCCCCCTTTGAACTCTGTTCAATTGGGCGATTGGGGGGGAGAAGGGGAGAGAGAAGGTCAAAATAATTACAGCCCCAAAGGAGGCGTTGTGGAAATCCCTACTAAATCCAGGTCTCCTCTTTAAAGGATTTACAGGGAGGGGCACTCAGAGTTTTACGCAGGAGGCAAACCCGGGGAAACGGGCAGGGAATTGGGATCCCATTTCTACTCTTTCCCGGGGGCTCCTGAGCTTTTGACAGCCACAGAAGAAGGCAGACATTCAGCAGGTGACGCGCTTCACCTTCTCAATCACCATTGGGGGGAGGTGGAGAGACAGCTTCACCTGTTGAATTTCTGCCATGATGCAGAACAAAGTATTTATGGCCCGCGATCGTTTGGGGGGGGGACGTTGGCGGAAAAATTTTTGAATTTTCGGGCGTTTTGATGAGAACGCGCTTGGTTCAAGAGCCTTAGTCCAAGATCAAATGTAAGTAAGTAAGTAAGTAAGTAAGTAAGTAAGTAAGTAAGTAAATAAATAAATAAATAAATAAATAAATAAATAAGATGGGCTGGGGTTCTGGTACCTTCCAAGCATAGACTTGTGTATGTCATGAGATTATGTCTCATGCGTCGTCCATGAGCGGTGAAGCCCTTCAGATGCAAACAGAGCCGAGTTGTTGTGGAGTCACAGAATATTCACAAACATCCCATCTGCTCGGTTTATTTTATTTTCAAACATTTGTATCCTTCCTTTTCCGGTTTACATAAGGGAAGAGATGAGACAGCTCTCTTTTTCAGTATCCCGGATGCTAAAATTTGTGCCTGGCGTCCAGAGCGGGATCAAGATCGGTGGCATAGCTGGAAGGGGTGCAAAGCACTAAGTTTTGCAGGGAACCTCATCATAGCGTGAAAGGAGCCGCTTCTTTTTGGAATCATTCCAGGCAGTTGGAGCAAAATGGAAATGCGTGCAATTAGGATTGTATTCTCTGATTAGGGCAAAGCCAAGAAATAAAAAATGCTCTTTTGGATCAATCCAAAGGCCCTACTTACTCCTGAACTGTATTGCTAGGATGATCTAGCCAGGTAACCCTGGAAAAAGGGAAGCGCATGCCTAGCTGGTAACCTCCTGCCCTTTCTTTGCGAACCATGCCACGTTTCTTAGCTATTCGTACTACTTTACTCTCTTTGTATATAGAACAACTCCTGGATCCGGGACCACGATGAGACAGGATCCACGCACTCGGGAACGCCAGGACCCTCCAGTGGTGGCATCGCATCGCAAAGTGGAGATAACTCTAGTGAACAAGGTCGGTGCAACTGTGATGGAATGGATTAAAAGGATGTGGTGTACAACGAGAGATTTTTGCATACACAGTGTACTCCACAGTGTTCTCCATAGTACCAGTGGCATAGCTGGGGGGGGGGGGTACCGAGCACTAAATTCTGCAGGGAGACTTACCATGGCAAGTGGCCACCTTCCTCTAAACGCGGCAAATACGGGTGAAGCTGATTGCTCTGCCCCCTTTGAGGCACCAGCCACCACCATTGCGGGGAGCCAGGAAAGAGAGTGTGATCACTTTAGGTACAGATGAAAATTGCATTTAATTAATTAATTTAATTAATTAATTTGCATTTTTACCCTTTATAGAAGCTCATGACTGTATAAATTGTTCTCTAGATATTAGCCCAGTTTTGAAGCACCTTGAGTACACATGTGTGAACGTGCACACATTTGAGTGTGTCGGAGGTCTCATCGTGTGCTGAAACTTTGGTTTCCCATATCTGATAATCCAGAAAACAGCAATTTTGCCTCCGTTTGTGTTTATGTTTGTGTGTGAGAGACACCCCTACGTGTGCGCAGGAAGTGTGTGCGTGGGGATAACATCTGTACATGTGTGCCTCCAAAAACGGGGGGTCGCAGCTATGCTAATTATAGAGTGCGTGTGTGTATACACACATACACGGAGGCCTCTGCATTCCAGCGCTCGCCATCTGTTGAGTAAATACCCTGAGAATGGGGGCACCCAGCTGAAGCTAGGAAGAGAAAAGGCGAGAGGAAGAGGAGGAAGAGGAGGGGGGAGCCGGCAGATCTCAGCGCTGAGGGTCACTGCTCCTGCTCTCTGGAATCTCCTTGGGCTTGTCAAGCCTTGCAAAGCCCAGAAGTCAGCCTCCGCTGGGTATGTGTGGAAGGAGGAAGATCTGGGCAAGAGTTTTGAGATGGTGGAACGTGTGGCTCTCGTGGGCATCAAGAGGGACCATTGCCCTGCTTTTGCAAAACTGCAATGGGGAAACTGTCTGCTCGCTCTTCCCCAGTCTCTGCCCACTAGGCATCACTTTCTCCTTTAGGATCACCCTCCAAATCATAAATCGGACTGAAGTTCGCTCCTGGTTCCAAGAATGGTTTTGGACACAACCCCCTGAACAAGGAGTTGGACACGCTTCTGAGCACCAAAACTCTCAAAAATAAGCTTTGGGCTATTTGTTTCCTGGAAAAAAAAACTTCAGGGTCCTCCTTTTCCTTGTAAGCAGGCAGCGTGTAACCTTCTTGTAATTAATAAATTAAGGGCACAATCCAGAGTAACTATGGGAGCACGTAAGAGACATTACATGCACCCATAGTTACTGCACCATGTAGTGAAAACCTATGGGAAATTCATATTGCAATCCAGAGTAACTTGTTCTTACGCCGGAGCAAGGACTCCCCAGAGTTACTCTGGATTTCACCCTAAGAGCACAATCCTAACCATGTCTACCCATAAGTAAGCCCCATTGTGTTTAATGAATCTCACTCCCAGGAAAGTGTCTTTACAATTGCCGCCTTATATGTAATAAATTATATTTAAAACTTTTAATATTTTTTAGCTGTTATCATTATATTTTTAGTATTGGTAAAACATACTAAATACATAGTATTTAGTAGGACATACATTTTTCTTGGATGTCCTACATTTTGGTGGCCTTGTCCTCATTTTGGTTTTGACATGGTTTCCCTGGGCTATCCTATATCATGCCCTTGCATGGCCAGGAGTGGGGGGGGGGTCTCCCCACCGAAATAAACAGGGAGTCTTTTCAGCGTTGTGCTTCCGTGAATGTTGGGACATATATGCTTGTCTTGTGGTTATCACAGAAACATAAAGAAGAGGTTGCAATAAGGTCTAGTGGTTAGAGCACTCTTTGCGTGTGTGAAGACGGGACCAGCCCTTCTTTAAGATTTAAGTCTGTTGTGGCAAGACCCTCCTGTTAAGGTGCAAGATCGGATCAGATCCTAAGGTGCATCCTAAGATCAGATGCATCCTAAGATCGGAACATCCTAAGAACGGATGTTCAGGTGCTCAAACCACTAGGCAATATTTCTGCCTTGCAAACTAGAAATTAAGTTTCTCGGCATCTAGTTTCTTGGATCTGCTAGTGATGGAGACAGAAAGGAAGACCTGGATCTATGTTCTCGTTTGCTCTCATTCCGAGCTGAATGGCCCCCGTTCCAGGGGTCAAGGGGTCGGCGCCGGAAGGGGAAGAGGAGGGGGTCGCTACCTTTTTTTAAGTGCTACATTGCCCAAAGGGAGGGGTCAGTGTGGCAAGTCTGGACTAACTTTTTTTTGCTTATGTGAGTCAAGGGGCTGGTGAAGTTGATCCATCCCGGCTTCGAGATCTCACAGGGTCTCACAGATGCCCCAAACAGCACATAAGACCACAAGACACCCGAATCAGGCACGGACCACTTCTAAAACCAAGAGGTTGCATATACCCCTTATGGTTTTTTACCTTTGATGGAGCTTTCCTCCATCAATCTATCCAATCCCCTTTTAACTCTTAAAAACCCTGGATTTTTTTTTTCCACGCCTAAGACCGCATGGGTGAATTTTGACCCATACGACCCTGTACTATAGTTAGGTACATATAATGTACATATGATGTACATATAATATATATATAATGAATAAATGTTGTGTCAAGTTTTAGAATAATTATTTTTATTGTGAAATAATGATTTTTAGTACAATTTTTATCACCTAAGACTGCACGGGTCAATTTTGACCCGTGCGACCCTGTACTATAGTTAGGTAAATACAATGTTCGTATAATGTACATATAATGAATAATAATTATGATTATAATTAGTATAATGATTTTTAGTACAATTTTAGCTAGCAAAATATTGAATAACCAATAAAAGGCAACATGGGTCCAATATGACCCATTAAACTACAATTTGTATAAATTGGATTTTCCAGAAAAACTGTAAATTCAAAATTTTCATGCTTTTGGTATTGCGACTGTCTAATTAGCAGGAAAAAAGTCAGAAAGTCTTGTCAGGTAATAATAATAAATTCCAGTAAAAACACAACACAAACTTCCTGGCAGGTGATGATTGACCTGGTTGGGTTTTTAAGAGTGAAAGACACCACCACTACTTCATGTGGCAAGGAGTTCCAAAGACTAATTACATGCCGGGTAAATAAATATTTTTCTGTTTTAACTCTCTCGATACTCAATTTTAGTGGATGTTTTCCACTCTCAAATACCATTTTCTAAGCTGAGTTTAAAATCCTAAAATGTACGCCAGTGGAACAAGTTCAAAGTTGCGTGTCCAGTATCCTATGCATGTCTACTCAGAAGTAAGGCTGAAATCCTAAAGACACTTTCCTGGCAGTAAAACCCATTGAACAAAATGGGGCTTATTTTTGAGTAGACATGGTTAGGATTGTGCTCTAAGACTGCAATCCTAAAGACACTTTTTTGGGAGTAAAACCCATTGAACACAATGGGGCTTAGTTCTGAGTAGACATGGTTAGGATTGTGCCCTTAGTCTCATTGTATTCAGTGGTGCTTACACCCTGAAAAGATGCCAGTGAGGCCATCTCTTGTCCTCAGTTTTCCTAATAATGTATATTAGGAATGTAATAATAATGTATAATGTATAATGGGAAGAAGTTCAGAATCAGTATTTATAACTATGGGAACAATCCTAATCTCCACTTAGGCCAGCCTAAGTCCCGGCATAAATCCTGTGCTGACATGGGGGTGTTATAAAAGTGCAGTAATATACTTTTGCCCCACTCCTGTGGGGCTTAGGCCAATGCACAGGCATACATCGACATCCCCACACCATCATGGAAAAATAGGCCAGGTGAGTTAGGCTGGCCTAAATTTCTTAGGATTGCACCCTATGTGGTGGAGATGAATGAGATAGAACACATTTTCAGGAAAGGAAGTTCAGCAAAGGCTGAACTTTTTGCCAGCGGATTAGTAAATCAGTTTTTTTTAGGTTAATTAGTGATAACCAGTTGGAATCTTTGAGGACAACTTTTAATCCTAAACTCCAGTTAGGCCAGCTTACACCCCTAAGTTCGGTGCTGACTGGGGATATCACTAAAGAAGGGGTCAGGGAACTTTTTTACCTTTTACCCCAAAATATATTTAGATATAGCAATGTTACCCCCTTGATTTGAAAGGAAGGATACCATATATTATTAATTATTTAAATTCAAAATTTTATTGAATCTATTCAAAAAAAATCTGGACTTTTAAAAAAATGTAGGATGTCCCACATTTTCTCCTACATTTTTTAAATAATTAGGAGTAAGTTCCATTGAATTAATGGACTTACTCCTGAGTAGACACCTGGGAATGGGTGCTTACCTTGGCTGGGGAAGCTGATGGGGAGGCTGAGGCTGAAGCTGTGTCTCGGAAGCACAACAATCCATTACCCCCAACAGTTTCATTTTTACCCCATTTGGGGGTAATTTACCCCTGTTCCCTGACCACTGCACTAAAGTGTCATAAGGCCCTTCTGCCCCACTGTTGGCAGAGTTAGGCCACTGCATAGGGTTACCCCAACTTCCCCACACCACCATGGGAACATATGCCAGGTGACTTAGGCCAGCCTAAATTAGTTAGATATTTTTCTTGTTTGTTATTTGCATCTATGGGTGCAATCCAGAGTAACTACAGGGAGTCCTTGCTCCGGTGTAAGAACAATTTACTCTGGATTGCAATATGAATTTCCCATAGGTTTTCACTAGGTGGTGCAGTAACTATGGGTATACGTAATGTCTCTTACGTGCTGTTGTAGTTACTGTGGATTGTAGGGTAAGCTGGTTTCAGTGTTTGAGTATAATAGGGAATAATATAACCGGCTCTTTTAGTGCATGATGAGCCCTAAAATTATGAATTGAGGCTTTGGAAATGGGCACTTTTAGGTTGATTTAACTTAAACCAACCTAAAATTGCCATTTCCAAAACCTCAATTCATAAAAAAGGAATTATTGGTTCAGAGAAGTCTTCAAAATTTTACCGGGAAACTCCAAAGGGGAGAGCGAGACTCACATCTTTTGTTCTCTTCTACCAGGTTAGTTGAAGCCTGCCAAGGTTGAGATCAACAGACTCAAACAATATCTATAAACGTAGCCGAATAAGGTTTGGTGAGAGCCTGCTCGAATTGCGCACACCTCACTGCGGTGTCGCAGCCGGGAAATGCTCGGCTTTAATGCTCGCTTTCAAAAGTCCAGTTCTAACATCTTGATTTTCTTTTGGTTTTGTTCTTCGATGAATGGCGCTTGCAGTTGAGATGCTCCCTAAAAATGAAGGGGAAGTTTGCATTGGGGGGGGGGTGGGGGAGAGGAAGAGGAGGAAGGCAGGTGATCAAGTGGGGACACGGGTGCTGTGTCTGCTTGAAGCCCCTGACCAGCAGCGCTTTCTCTGATGCATAATTTACTTTCCCCTCCAGGCAGGGCTTTTAAGCTAGCTTTTAGCCGGAGGATATAAAAGCGGAGCAGCTGTTCCGTTGGGGTAGGGTTGGCTAGGGGGGGTGACGGAAGGGGGGATCTCGTGTTTGTTAGGCGAGGCTTGTGTGCGAACAGAGGAGGGGAGCGTGAGATAGCTGGGGGTTCTTCCCTGCATGGTTCCCCCCCCTCGCCTCTTCTTGAGAATGCATGGCAGGCTGGAGATCCTACTTTTTTTTCTAATTGTCTAAGCCCCAGAAGGAAAAGATGGTTAGGGAAGAAGGGATGGAAGCAATTAGGAGTTTTCGCAAAGGGGAGAAAGCTTCGGGGGCAAGGAGGAGGAGGACGGAGACCTAAGTGAAGTCATAACAGTAAAAACAGTTTTTTAAAAAAATTATTATATATTAAACCCACCTTCCTCAGGGTAGTGTACATCTTCTCCTCTTTTTGCACAACAACCCTGTGAAGTAGGTTGGATTCTGTCCTAAGGAAACCAGAAGCTACCTTTATATGCTATCCAGAATGCTCAGAACTTTTAAAGCCGGGATCAGACAAGTGATTCTCCGCAGGCTGTGTGCCATGCCACAGTTCTTGCTTTACACACAAGAAGAACCCCGCTGGATCAGGCCAAGGGCCCATCTAGTCCAGCATCCTGTATCCTACAGTAGACCACCAGATACTTCAGGATGCACACAAGACAAGAGACATGCATCCTGCATCTGGCATTCTGAATTACCTGAATTATTTACTATTATTATTATTCTTCTGAATTATTTACTCGAATCTAATGAGCCATCAACTCTAATGCACACACCTATTTTAAAAAATTTACTAGCGATTGTAATGCACATCTGCAAAATTTAATTTTACCCCATATATTTTACCCCATAATTTTACCCCAAGTAATATGATAATGGGTTTATGTTATGATTTTTACCTAATTGAACTACTTTTTACAACAATGGGTTTACATTATATTTTTTTATTGCAATATATAAAACTGTTAAACTAAATACTGACCTGTACTTACAATCAAAATGCCGTATTTAATCAAATCTAATATGCCGTCCAATCTAATGTGCACCCAGTTTTGGAGTCTAATGAAAAGGGTGCATTTTAGATTTGAGTGCAGTACTAGGAAGTCATTGGTAGTGGTGCAGTTAAAGGCTCATACACAATGGTATGAGCATCTGTATAGTAGTATATACAGCATCTGTATAGTAGTAGCATCTATATCAGGTATAGTATATGAACATCTGTATAGTAGTAGCATCTATATCAGGGTGTCCGAACTTTTAGCTTCTCTGGGCTGCATTGGAAGAAGATGAGTTGGATAACATTTTTTAAATGTAGGACAAAATGTAGGATGTCCTATATTATGTCCTATGTTTTTAAAACCTTGGAGTAAGTCTCGTTGATTTTAATTGGGCTTTCTTCTGAGTAGGCATGATGCATAGGATGGGCAGCGATCCTCTCCAAGCTAAACCTTGTACCAAGTCTCATTGATTATCATGGGGTTTTCTGCTGAGTAGCCATGCATAGGATTGGGCTCTCAGACTGCAACTTGGGAGTTAGCCTCATTGACTTTAGTGGGGCTTACTTCTGAGGAGGCATGATGCATAGGATATGCTGTGATCCTCTCCAAGCTTAACCTTGGAGATATGCTGCAATCCTGAACACACTTTCCTGGGAGTAAGAGCCATTGGGTACAATGGGCCTTACTTCTGAGTAGATATGGTTAGGGTTGCAGCATATCTCCAAGGTTAAGCTTGGAGAAGATCACAGCACATCCTATGCATCGTTGGGCTCTCAGACTGCAACTTGGGAGTAAGCCTCATTGACTTTAATGGGGCTTACTTCTGAGTAGGTCTCAAGGGCAGCAGGCAGCAGCTGGGATAGAGGCTGAGGCTGCTTTTGGGGGATGCAGGTGGGTGAGCGCTGCAAGGTCTGCAGGGGCCTGAAGCGCTCTGAGTGCCAGGAGGCAGATAAGGTGAGGAGCCGGACAGCCCAAACCGGCTTTGTGGCGACCGTCCAGGGCAGTGCGCAGAGAAGCACGCAAAATTTGAAAATGGCTGCTGCCGCAAAGCCGGTTTTTCCAATGGTGGTGGCCAGCTTTGCAGGAGGGCCGTATCCACCCTCGTCCTGGGTTGCATGCGGCCCCCGGACACCCCTGATCTATATAGTAGCATCTAGATAAAGCATATTTATATAGCATGACAACTCCACACATAAATATTACACAAACTGGCCTCTAGAGGGCTCTATCTGTTCGGGTCATTGTACCATGTCTCCCTCTAGAGGCCATATCAGGTATGACTATTAAAACTATTGATCGAACCATATCTAGATACTCCAGTTCTGGATGTTTTTGCTTTTTACTAAAGGGTCTCCTTCTTCTTTCTTCTTCCTAAGGAGATTGTCTCGATAACAGTGTGGCCTCTCCCAGCACAGGAGACGATGACGACTTGGACCGAGACAAAAAACGGAACAAAAAACGAGGAATCTTCCCCAAAGTGGCCACGAATATCATGCGCGCATGGCTTTTCCAACACTTGTCGGTAAGGACTTGAATTTTTTTTGTGGGGGGGAGTCAGAGTCTGATAGATGGAGGGGAAAGGGGGTGTAACTAGCAGGGAGGGCTCCCAAGTAGGGTGGAGTGTCTTGTCATATTAGCAACAAGCGGTAATGGAAGAGGGTTTAGTATAGGATTGCCATAATTCTCTTGGGACAGGACCCTCTATCACATTTGCCAGTATGTGAACATACCCCCAAATCCAAACTTTTTGGATACCCCCAAACATAAGAGACTTTTTGTGCACCCGGAGTTACTGCACCACCTAGTGAAAACCTATGGGAAATTTATAGTGGAATCCAGAGTAAGTTGTTCTTACACTGGAACAAGGACTCCCCTTAGTTACTCTGGATTTTGCCCATAATCCCCCAAATTGGGACTGTCCCTATTTTTCAGCAATCCTAGTTTAGTAGGGTTTGCATCACCCAATGTGAGAGGTTATGGGGTAAACCTATGATGGAGCTCCTCCCATACCAGACCATACAGAATATATGATAGTACCTAAATGTAGTGGCAACATTAGGGTTGGTGTAACTCCCAATATTTTAAATACAGTAAATTAAATACTTATCTATGTTCCCGAAGTGATGGATTTTTGTATATTATCACATGAGGATACAATGAATCTGACCATAAGTATGAATGTAAGTTTAGGGTCTCGCTAAATGTGCAAGTAGATCTTAACAAGGAAACTATGTGCTGCTCCTCTAGGGGTAACCAGGCATGGGCAGATGCCGGTTCGGGCCTACTCGCCTGAACGGGATCTTTCCATATCCCTGCCACTGGTGAACCACCAGCATGACAGGGAAAGTCAAAAAGGTGGCAGACCGGTTCGGGCCAGCCGCCATCTTCTTGACTGCCCATCACTGCGCAACCTGGGGTTGGCACGTGCGTAGTGCACTGCGCATGCACCGGGGGTTGGCGCATGCGCAGTGCACTGGAGTTGGGGGTCCACCCCTGGCCCCGCCCCCTGACCCCGGCCCAGCCCCCCAACTTCCGGCGAACCGGATCTTGGGGCTGGCTGGGCCCATCACTGGATGTGTTTTGAAGGTTGTAGGTGGCAATGATGACCATTGGTCCATCCATCTCACCTGCGCTGACCAGGTGGGCTCTGAGTCAAGATGCTTCTGCCTGTCAAGCAGGGGCTTCACCCCCAGTTTCATCCCCTATCAGGCTTCCCACTCTAACCCTGCTTCTGCCTTTCAAACAACAAGCTGGCAGTTCCCGGGCAGCATGCACCCTTCCATGCCGCCACCCTGCCTCTGCTTTTCCCCTCCTTACTCGCCATTGCGCTGCCAGGCAATTAGGCACTACCTCTCCCTGGTTAGTTAAACAAAGGCAAGTTAATGAGCGCTGGCCAATTAGTGGCTAATTGAAGAAGCTATAAAGCTATTAGAGGCTGGTGAAGGGTAATCAATTCTAGCCAATTACCCTGAACGCACTGGCAGGGAGTGGGTTAGGGTGGGGGGGGGCACTAAGACAGAGCATTTATAGTGAAGCCAGGTCTTGCCCAGCTCCAGGGGGCTGGCAGGATGGCATAATAAAACCAAAATAAATGCTCGAAGGAAGCTTAACCAGCTTGATCACAAGGACAGTCGTTAAATGGTTAGGACAAAGCAATGGGAGTTTGTCGGACCCACCATTCCTTTTGTTTAAGAGGACGTATCCTCCAAAAGGAGGGTTTGTATTATATTTAATTAATTTATTTATTAAATAAATTTATATCCCACATTACTAGTCCTGTGTGCTAAAGCTACCCGTATTTACTCAAGATACTCGTATTTACTCAACTCCAAAGCACAATCAAATCAAATGCTTATACTTATGATTATACCTATAATCAAAATACCACATTTACTCTAATCTTAAGTAACCATCGAATGTAATGTGCACCCTGATTTAGGAGACTAAGGGCACAATCCAGAGTAACTACGGGAGCACATAAGAGACATTACATGCACCCGTAGTTACTGCACCACCTAGTGAAAACCGATGGGAAATTCATATTGCAATCCAGAGTAACTTGCTCCTACTCCAGAGCAAGGACTCCCCGTAGTTACTCTGGATTTCACCCTAAGCAGTTACGGGTCCACCCAGTTACGTCACCCTTTAGTGTTATCTTATGGAAAGTCACCTAAACTGCTCCAGAGCAAAGGGCTTAATTTGATTTTAGGATATGGGCCAATATTCAGCTGGAAAAGGTGAGCGCTAGATTTGAGTCAACACAGTATTGAATCCTGTGTGTGCCCAGGATCTGCCGTTCCAAGGGGCTGAATGAGGGTGTTGATTTGTGCAGAATTGGCAAGGGTTGTCAATGGACATCTCCACCTGTTTAAAGAAAATGGAAATATGGAGGAGACAAAAAATAGTCCTGTGCTTTTGGGTTCCACCATAGTGGGACATAAATGTAGTTATTTCACTTTTCCTGGAGTCTGGACACCACACTTAAAGTTTTCCTATTGCAAAGAGTGGGGCAGTGATTTCCCATTAAATTGGTAAACAGGGACAATTGGAGCATCTGGGGAGATATTGATTTCCCATGATGGAGCCTACAAAGAAACCCAACTGGGTCAGGAGACCAAGGCAGGTGGTGACCTTGTTTTCAAAACCTGAGTCTTTCCACCCAGATTGGGCTCCAGCAGTTGCCTGGCTCTGTGTGACCCAGGAGGCTGAGTGAGACCTTTGCTCATCCGTCACTGAGCTGTCAGATGGGGGTCCGGCAGTGACCCACGGGCAAGGGCCTACCTCATCCATCATTTGGACTGGCAGCTAAAAGAGGGGGTGGGGTTGGGATCCCTACCCAGAGCACAGAGAAAGGCAGGGGGACTTAGATGGGAACATCTGTTTGGGAACCAGGGAAAGAAAGCCATATTGTCCTCATCGAAGTCCTGGGGAAAGCAGTCACCCCCCAGTGAGGATCTGGATTCCTCCTGGGATCAATTCCTATATCTGGTGAGAACGTAAACGGAAGGAGCCCCAAAAGAAAACAAAGCCTGGGTTGATCCAACAGAATTCTGTGCTACGGGCAAAATCCAGAGTAACTACGGGGAGTCCTTGCTCTGGTGTAAGAACAACTTACTCTGGATTCCAATATGAACTTCCCATAGGTTTTCACTAGGAGGTGCAATGTCTCTTACATGCTCCCATAGTTACTCTGGATTTGGGGGTAAGTTCTCAGTATCTTTGAATCTTTGAATGAACCTTTACGGGCATGAGGAGAAAAAGCAGTATATAATTAATTAAAATCAAGAATAAGATTTCTAACAAATACATGACAATAAAATCAGACTCAGATCTTATTAACTTAAATGCATATCAAATTTATCCCAATAAAATCCCATACGATCGGGCTATAAATTCTGAGTAGACATGCTTAGGATTGCACTGTCTTGGATAAAAGTCTTCCTGAGTGATTGTGCTGTTTAAGCAGTGGCGACACTCGGACTGGCATCACTTGGTGCGGGATGCCAGCGCATCACCCTACAATGAATCTCCTTCCATGCAGATGGCCGAGCAATGCTCGAGGCAGTAGATATGGCGATGTAGCATCCCCCGTCCTCGAATCTAATGCACCATTGAATCTAATGCACACGCTATACTTATAATCAAAATACCACATTTACTCGAATCTAATTAACCATCGAATCTAATGCACACCCTGATTTTGGAGACTAAATTCGGCTGGAAAAGGTGAGCGTTAGATTTGAGTAAATGCAATGACTTCTGATACAAAATAGCTATTTCAGTGTATGTTTCATTGCATCAATTGATCTATAAATGGTAAAAATACCAAGATATTTAAAAAAATTTGTGAGTAGTGGTGTCACATCCTTCCTGGTGTGCCTCGCACCCCCGAACGACACCACTGTGTGTTAAGCCAAACTTTGTCAAGGTCTGATGGAGAGGAAATGGTGCCTTCAGCCAAGAGCAACACACCACTGCATATTGATTTAAAACCCCAGTTAAATCTTTAGCTCCTTATATCTAAATCAAGATTTGCTAGAGAGAGGCATCTGCGGGTCTCCGTTGGGCAGTTTACGGTCTTAAGATGGGGATTGGGACCCTTTTAGACTGAAATAGAGTCAACTGGCAAATGCATTTTTCAGGGTTGCTTTGAGTCTAAGAACAGTGGCATAGCTAGAGGGGGTGCAAGCAAAAGGTTTTGCAGGGAGCCACGTTGCAGCGTGCAGAGTGCAAAACAAAGGCATTCACACCTGTTTGCACCCCCTCTAGCTATGCCACTGCTCCAATAAACTGAACAAACATCTTTTTCACTCTCTCTCTCTCTCTCTCTCTCTCTCTCTCCACAGCACCCCTATCCCTCAGAGGAACAGAAGAAGCAGTTAGCTCAGGATACGGGACTAACAATTTTGCAAGTGAATAACTGGTAAGGATCTCTCACTGGGGACAACATAGATGTAGTCAAAGGGGAGTAGGAAGAACAGGGCTCCAGAACTTCTCCATCAGGAACAGTGATGTCATCATCAGGGGCGCTCTGATGCTGCCTCCGAAACTTTTTTTTTAAATCAAAGAACCTTAATAAAGAATTGTCAGACGTTGCAAGAGGCAAACTGAGAACCTTGCCTAAGGGCACTCATTAATAACTAGGCCATTACTGATGGGTGTGGATCCCGAGAGATCTTCAAGTAGAGGCTCAGCAGGCATAGGTCCTGGAGATGCTCCAGTCTAGGAGGATATCCTGCTGCAGGAATGGGCTAGATGACCTTATGGGGCACTTCCAACACTGTGGTTCTAACCCAGTGCTTCATAGAGACTGGGGTTGGGTAAGGAAACCATCAGCATTTCAGAGAGTTGGTAGTCAATTCCAAAAACCAACACTGGTCCTCTAAGTGTTACTTTGACTCCTTGTTTTGTAACCTGTAGGTTTATTAATGCCCGAAGGCGTATCGTTCAGCCCATGATTGACCAATCAAATCGCACAGGTATGTGGATCATGCCCTTATTATTGGCATGGGGGAGAGGGGTGGGCTTTATTTGTATATATCCTTCCTATTCACAAAGGTGCCGAGGCTGTAGTTGCCTCTATTACAAGAGACAACTGTTTCTTTTTGATTTTGTCGTTGTTATTGGCCATCACTTAACCTTCGCTGCCGTTGGATCCTAGTGCAGTAGCTAAGACCTCAAATGAAAGTTTGGGTGTTTGGTTTTAGTTTTTAATCCTAAGGGCTCTTAGTAGCATCACAATATGGGAATTTTGCTATTATTTTCTTCTCTTTGAAACAGGTCAGGGGGCACCTTACAGCCCTGATGGGCAGCCAATGGGAGGCTATGTGATGGATGGGCAACAGCATATGGCCATCCGCCCCCCAGGTAAATAGAAATCAAAGTCAACGGGTTGGGCGGTAGAGACAGAGGGGTAATGGGACCATGAGGGTGTCCTTGATTTTTTCATCTTGATTTTCTCAAATACAATTGATTGATTGATTGATCGATCAATCGATCAGTCGGTCCGATCAAAGGCTCCTCGCTGTATTTGAACTGCTCCACCAGTCAAGGCCCCCCAAGAAGTCTGCAGGGAACTGTAGTTTTGCCAAGTACATTCTGTTCATCCCTTTGCAGAACTATATTTCCTGCAGTCAAAGCAATGGTTATTTAATACTATTTGTGATTTGTCGTGCAAACATGTATGATCAGCCAAGGAACATGCCATACCAAAGTGAGTCAGGATATGGGGGGAGTGAAACTAGTTAACCTTTGTCGATTCACCCTATTTACCAATGTGGTTAGTTTCATGGCAGTGAATCCTCCTAATGCCAATCAGATGGTCCATCTAGGTGTAGCCTCAGTTTTGCTGTTTTTATGGTCCAGATTGGCCCTCTTTGTGGCCCACCCTCAATTTTGTGGCCCAAATTGGCTCCAAAGGAGAGGAGGTAGGGCTGTTGCATGCAGTGGGGAGACTCCTTGCAAAATTTAGTGCTTTGCACCCCCTCTAGCTATGCCTCTTCTTGCAAGGATGGTCTTCCTCTTCTCATTCTGTCTGTTCTTCCAACCATGATGTCCTTCTCTAGTGTTGCTTCCCTCCGAATGATGTGTCTGAAATATATACTTGCATATGAATACTTGCCTATAAATATTATTTTATAAAATAAAATAAAATAAAATTATATATATATATATATATTTTTTCCCTGTCTTCATATCTGCTTGCAGGACCAATGGGCATGGCAATGGGTATGGAGGGCCAATGGCACTATATGTAACCACCTGACTTCACTGTCACCGCCAGAGTGGAGGTGAGTATCAATGAAAATTGAGTCCTACATGGTTAGGGGGTTCATTGAGGCTTTCTTATTTTCTCACCTACCTGGTCCACCATGGAGGAAACATGAGTGTCATTCACAGACCAACCTGTTCTTTGTCTCTCGCAGGTTAACAGACAAGGCCAAGCGTGCTGGGCAAACACCGACCAGGTTTCCAGGCACCAGATTCAGGGTGCATTGGGGTCCAGCGTGCCCAACCTCCTTCCAGTGTCCCCTCACGCCACCTAGAACGTGCCACAGACCATCCTCCCTCCCCACTCCACCCCCTACAGCCATGATGCATGGCCACCGTCCGCACTGCCACACTGAACCGAGGGAGCCGTCCCTCCACCCGTGCCCCGAAATGGACCAAGCATGGATCGAACATCCCATGCTGTTCTTCCTTTCCCTCCACCTGGTCCTTCTTGTCCCCCACCTCGTTCTTTTTCTGCCAAAGGAAGGACCACCCCACAAACACTGCTTAGCCAAGGGTTCAGGATCCTCCTCCCAGGAGGTTTCGTCTGCCAAGGTTTTGGGACTAGTCGATGGATTGCAATACTCAAGCTGGACTTCGATGGAAACAGATCTCGACCCTCCACGACCTTTGAAGAGAGGGAAGGAGATGGACTCACACCACTAATCTTTTAAGAGAGATTAGGGGAGGGGGAAGCCGAGGGGTTAACACTTCATTTTTTGGGGTCTGCTTATTTCCCCCCCACTGCGCACAGACCACATGCACGTTCGGCGCCCCTCCCACCATGGCAGGGGAGGGGTAAAGTCTGCTTTGGGCACTGTCCTCCCCCCCATGGACCTTCCAAACAAGATAACGTTCTAAGCAGGGTTGTGTTCCCCCCTCTCTTTCTTCTTCCTCCTTTCTTTCTTTCTTTCGGATGTTTTAATTATTAATTAATTATTGATGTCAATGCTCAGAAAGGTGAAGTAAATTAAATTGTACATTTTATTTTCCTTTTTTCGGGATTCTTGTTTTTGAATGTGCTTTGGGGTTGTTTTGAATTTTTTTTTTACAAAAATGAAAATAATTTGAGAAAAGAAAACCAAAACAAACTTTGCGATGTGCTGTCTTTTTTGGGGGGTACCTTATTCTCTGGAGCCGAATTAAAAATTATTCTAGGAATTGGGTGTGCAGCACTCCTTGTGAAAAAAAAATATATGATGGGTGGGAAAAGAGGATCTGGGAAGGCCCAAAGCTGCAATCCTATTAGTGTCTACTCAGAATTCAGTCCCATTGTGTTCAATGGGGTTTACTCCCAGGAAAATGCTCTTAGGAGTGCAGCCATAGAGCACAATCCTCAAAAGTAAGCCCCATTGTGTTCAGTGGGTCTCACTCCCACGAAAGTGATCTTAGGATTGCATCTAAACTGTACCATGTGCCTGTCCCCATGTCGTGTTTGTCACACTCCCATAATTACATGACCTTCCTCCTCCTCCTCTTCCTCCCAGTTTCTAGTCCCTAAATATGAACAAACAGAATGGAGTAGAACAGGAAGTGTGGAGGAGAAGAGTGGAGGTTGGAGCCTGGAGTTCTTATATTTCACTCTCTGTGCTATGGAATTGCGATGTTATTGAGCTGGCTGTTTCCACATCTTGTGGCAGGCAGTTCCACAGTTCTGTGCTGTGTGAAGAATACCGTAAAACAGTTGCTGGAATATAGCAAGAATACAGAAAACCTTACAACGATTTTCAGTCCCAGTACTTCAAACTCCTGAGGCACACCAGAGGACATACTGGGACAAACTGGTTGAAAATTAATATACAGAATGATTGAAAAGTATTTCTACTTTTTTAATTTATAAGTAGTTTAAAATAGGGAGTTACTTTTCAATCACCCTGTAGATCCCCAGGCAAATTGTGGGTCAGTTTCCTCTGCCACATTATTTATGGGAAGGTGGGCAGATGAGATACCTGAATCCATACTATGATGCTACGCACAATCTAGATTAAGTAGCATCATCGGGGTTGATGTCACCCCCATTAACTTTATTTGTTTTAATATGTTGCTACAAAGTAATTGCTATAAGGGGGACTTGGAAGTTATAGACCTGGGGTCAGGGAACTTTTTCACCTTTTACACCAAAATATATTTCGATATGCCGAAGTTACCCCCTTGATTTGAAAGGAAGGAAATCATATATTATTAACATAGTGCGTCATGTCAGGTCCTTGCACACTACAGTACTGTAACACAGCCGGGCATGCATATAGAATCTATATATAGATTCTATTTGCAATGAAATGAAATTCCTGGGGGTAATGGACAGTCGCGCTGCCGAGACACAGCCGGGCATGCATATAGATTCATATGCATGCCCGGCTGTGTCTCAGCAGCGCGACTGTTCATTACCCCCAGGAATTTCATTTTTACCCCATTGGGGTAATTTACCCCGTTCCCTAACCAATGTTATAGACGGATGGTAGATGTCACCCAGCAAATCACTAGCCAGTTAAAAACCAGTTGATGGCCAACTTGATGGCCAAACCAGTTGATGGCCAACTTGATGGCCAAACCAGTTGATGGCCAACTTGATGACACATAACTAAATGAGAGTTATAGTATCAACTATGAGACAGGGAAATGAGAGCTGACGCATACTAGCACCTCACTGGTTCCCAACAGTGTCATAACATTTAGTTGGCTCATTGGTCTCATTGGTCAGTTTTGAGTTGAAGGAATCCACTTTTTGTAACATAAGGCAGTTGTGTTTTCCTATGAATTTTTAGGTGCAGTTTTTGATGTAATACAGATATTTCAACCCCGTTTGTTTCACTGCATCCTACAATTTGGATAATACTGTATTTGAAATTTGTATTCAGAAATTTGACCAGCAGTGGGTTCACCACCATCACCTCCCTGTGTATCACTCAATGTGGCCCACACTTCCCTACTGATGCTACTGACTGGAGGTAGAGCCCAATGAAAAAATTTTGATATGTTAGAGATCTAGGGTGGGGAAAAGGAGGAAAGAGCATCTCCTGGTCCACCCTCATCCTCTAGCATTTAAGGCAGGTGCATGATTTATTCCAATTCCATTATTCCCATGGAAGCCACTGGTGCCAACATAATGATAGCGCCCACTAAAGTTCACCATGATCTGCCCTGTCCCTGGCTGTGCCCATGAACCAGGGTCTGAGAAACCAAATCTTACCATCTAAACACCATTCTGGGTTCACACTGGCCAAGGCCGGGCAATGGAGCACCTCTTAGGTGCATCATCAGTAGAAGGTAGGCTCTACTGGGACCACCAAAGACATACCTAGGCAAAAGGGCACCCATAGCAAGGAGTGAAATTTTGCCCCTGTTGAAACCCATCTGAAACCCACTCTTTAGCTAATGTTACAAGGCAATATTATTTAACTGGACATATGCGCCCATGGCACAAGACACTTCATGCCACATTCACAGTACGCCTCTGGGGACTACCAACCTCCCTTGGTTGTATACGGCATGGATTCCTCTGCCGAGCAACCTTCCTGGCCATATGAACAACCACGACACAACCACTTTATACCAACCACTTCATGCCATTTACACACTCTGGGGACTACCAACCTCCCTTGGTTGTATACAGTGTGGATTCCTCTGCCGATATTCTGCTTCAGGAATGGGGTTGGACTGATGACCTTATGGGGCACTTCCAACACTGTGAGTCTAACCCAGTGCTTCATGAAGACTGGGGTTGGGTAAGGAAACCATCAGCATTTCAGATAGATGGTAGTCAATTCCAAAAACCAACGCTGGTCCTCTAAGTGCTACTTTGACTCCTCGTTTTGTAACCTGTAGGTTTATTAATGCCCGAAGGCGTATCGTTCAGCCCCTGATTGACCAATCAAATCATATACACAACCATATACACAACCACTCCACAACCACTTCATACCAACCACTTCATGCCATATACACACTCTGGGGACTACCAACCTCCCTTGGTTGTATATGGCATGGGTTCCTCTGCCAAGCAACCTTCCTGGGCTTAACAGGCAATGGCTGCGTAACTCCCTCCCCAGCGACACGTGAGAAGGACCCTCACCTGCCACTGCAGTGCACAAGCAGAATCAATTGGGAATCCGGCTGGTCCCATCTCTCACACGGCATATCAATTGGGAATCCGGCTGGCCCCATCTCTCACGGCATATCAAACCCTTGATTGGGGAAAGGGGATAATGGCCCTCGCAGGGCCAGCAACCGACACCCTGATGAATGGGGCGGCTGGCCTGGAGAGGGATTAACAGAGGCAAGGAGAGTTAAGAGCTCTCTGGGCGAGCAGCCCTCCGATCCATCAGGGCCGGCCTGACATGCCGCGCCACCTTTGTCCTGAGATATTAATGCCACGGCGTCGCACCTTTGTGTACATCATGCGCGCAGCCTGAAGGGCCTCTTCAGAAATAATGGCATTCCTACTTAATGCCCAGCGGAAGGGCTCCATTGACATGCACGAGGTTATGTCTCCAGAAAAGAGGGGAGGACAAGTGCTCATGTTGAAATCTTGTGAATGGAGGGGAGAAAGAGAACTTTCCTTCCCTTTCATCATAACACACGATCTTGGCTTCCTTCAGTGGCTATACGTGGCAGTAGACGTGGGGCAGGCACCAAAAGGATTCCTTTATATGCACATCATGCACTTACGGCCTTGGTTGCAATAGGATGCAACTAAGTACAGTTGGTGTTTCAATGGGGAGTTGGACACTTTGGGGGAAAATAGAGGTCCACCCATGGCCTTAACCTTGATACCAAGATGTGCTCCATGTCCAGGAAGTAAAACTGAACATGAACCCAACCCAAAGACTCAGGTCAGAGAAGCATTTTCATGTTATTGCTGGCTTGCTCATTCATTATCCATAGCATCCTTCCTCCAAGGAGCTCAGTTTGCTGTACAGTGGTGCCTCACATAAAGAGCTTAATTCGTTCCGGAGGCCTGCTCTTGAAACGCTCTTTAAGTGAAGCAGATTTTTCCATAGGAAATAATGGAAACTCAGACGATTGGTTCCACAGCCCCCAAAATAGTCATATAAAAATATTAACTGGATGTAAAAATGATGACAAAACACTGGAATTGAATTCAAAACATGCATTCAATGTGCATGATCCTATCTATCTATCTATCTATCTATCTATCTATCTATCTATCTATCTATCTATCTATCTATCTATCTATCTACAGTATTTATATACCGCTTTTCAACTGAAAAGTTCACAAAGCGGTTTACAAGAAAATGAAAAAATTAATAGCTAATTAATAGCTAATGGGTCCCTGTCCCAAAAGGGCTCACAATCTTAGGCTGCAATCCTAAAGACACTTTCCTGGGAGTAAGACCCATTGAACACAATGGGGCTTACTTCTGGGTAGACATGGTTAGGGGGCTGCAATCAAAGACACTTCCCTGGGAGGCTTACCTGAGCAACTACTGGAGGTTCAAGGTGGCCGGTGGGGGCACTTGGGGGCAGTTAGAGGCAGCAGCGCTGGCCGGCAGCCCTTTTAAAGAGCCTCTGCATGGAGCGTCAGGGCTGCATAGCACATGTGCCCATAGCAGCCCTGCTTGTTAAGTGAAGCGGAACTTATTGTGTGAAGCAAGATTTCTTGGAAATTTTTGCTTGTTATGTGAAACGCTTGTTAAGTAAGGTACCACTGTATATGGTTTCTCTGCTCGTTATGTCTTCTCAACAACCCTGCAGGGTAGGTGAGGTCGAGAGAGAGAATCTGAAGTCACCCAGGAAGCTTCATAGCTGACCATTGAGACTTGAACCTGGATTTTTCAGGCCTTTATACAATGCTCAAACCACACTACACCATCTTGGCTTAGATGTGCCAGCATGTGCTCCAGTGAGATTTTAAAACTTAAAATCACCTGCACATATATGTGTCTGTGGGGGGGGGGATTGACCTGCAATTGGTCATATATACCCAATGTGTATAATCCATACATGGAATTATATTTTAGAATCCTTAATCAGGTTGTTTTCTCACTCCTAAGGATCCTTTAGATATTTCTTGCTCAGTCACACACACATACAGGCAAGGGCAACCACAGTGCGCGCGTCACCCTGTGCGGGGGCATAGCGCGTCACCCCTGAGTCGTGGGTGTCACTCCTAGGGAGCGTGTCACCCGGTGCAGGGGCACAGCGTGTCACGCCCAGGACGTGAGTGTCACCCCAGGGAGCGAGTCACCCAGTGCAGCCTTCACCAGTCGCACCACCCTGGTGATGTGACTGCATACAGGCACATGGACACACATCCATGCACACACGCATACATACGACAACGACCAGCACTTTATTCAAATCTTTGTCAGGGACAGATTAACAACAAACAAGGGGTTCCGAGTTCTGATCCAGGCCATGCTAATTTATGGGGGTCTCCGACTCCCATTGTTGGTGTGATTCATACCAGCAGGCGCTGCCATTGGTGGGTTATGTCACCGAGAGAGGCTTGTGCGGGGAGGGGGGAGGAGAGGGAGGGCTGGAAAAAATGATGGATGGTCCATGCCAAAGAGGTAGAATTAGGTGTCGGGGACCCTAGCTTTCCAGAAGGAAAAATAGGAAGGAGTGGAGAGCTGGGGAAATAAGAATTGTAATAAAGCCATTCATCACTGGGCGATGCTCGTCAGTCAAGCCACAGATCTCTGGGGAGTGGAGGGGGTGAGGGGGGAGGCAGCAATGAGAGGCGGCTGGCCTGAGCCTGTGTTGTTCTGAGCTGCTGGTTTTTAAACACTGTTCTTGCTTTCCAGTGAAACAGATCAGGATGGGGAATGGGAAGGAAGCAGGGACGGCTCTTTCTCTTTCAAGGTCAGCCAGATCCCCGAGGCTTTCCCAAATATAGTCCGGGTGATGCTATGAATGAGCACCAGGGCAGGGGTTCTGTTTCCGCTCCCACTTTGGACCACAGTTGATAATTCCTCCGGAGCGCCTTTATTTTTGGCTGTCTCTCCGGTTCGGCAATGACCAAGTCCGGATTTGTGCCGGCACAAAACAGATCTGCTTGACCAAGGGGTCTGTGTGGCCGGTTCTGTGTCACATAGTGTTGCTCCCCCATGAGTCACTGTGGACTCCCCACATCTTATGATATGGGAGTATGGTTGCCATATGTCCTAAAAAAACAGGGACAGTCCCAATCCGGAGGGATTGTATTCACATATTAGCAAATGGGACAGAGGGTCCTGTCCAGAAAATTATGGCAACCTTATGAGAGCCTTGAAGGTGCCTTCAACTCTATGATTCCACAAAGGACTGGCATGGAAAAGGGGCAAGACCGACACACTTTTTGGTGCAAAAGTCCACACATGGCCCTTTAAGATGTAGCCACAGTTCCCGTAAATCAGTGGTTCTCAATGTGGGGGGACTTCATTCCAAGGGGAGTCACAAAAGGCTGGATGATGCATTGGGCACCACCCTCTGGCTGGTTTCTTAGAGTAAGGCTGCAATCCTAAAGACACTTGGGAGTAAGACCCATTGAACACAATGGGAGTAAGACCCACTGAACACAATGGGGCTTACTTTTGGGTAGTCATGGTTAGGACTGCACCTAAATCTTATTGAATACAATTAGGGTTGCCATAATTTTCTTCCACAAAATCGGGAAAGGACCCTTTGTCCCATTTGCCAGTATGTGAACACAATTCCCAATAATCAGGATTGTCCTCATTTTTGGGACATATGGCAACCCTAAATACAATAGGGCTTGCTTCCAAGTAGACATGGAGGAGCTCTGGCACCATAACGGTGTCACTTCCTGTTTGATGTCACTTCTGGCCATGACATCACTTTCAGGTTGATGACATAATCATCAATTCTCGGGAACCACTGCCACAAATGGATGCATAAACCTATATATTAGGACCGTGTGATGCGGGGGGGGGGGGGGGGTTGCAAACTGAACAGAAGCTTTCACCTCCCAAGCCAAAATCCATGCAGTGATGTCATGATGATGTCATAACCAAACATGGGCTCCTGCGCCTGGAAAGATCCCTGCTCTACATTGAATTTCTCCTTTAAAGGCAGGCCAGGCTTGGTTTTCTCTGCCAGATCAGTTGGGCAAAGCAACACAAATCTATGGCGCATCCAGTAGCATAGCTGGGTGGGGGTAGAGCAGTCAGGTTCAGGAGGGAGCCTCACCTCCTTACAGCCATTCCAGGTGGGGGAGCAAAACGGACCCATGGCTCACCTCCAAAGAGGTGAGGCTCCCTCCTAAACCTGACTGCTCTACCCCCCCCCCCGGCTATGCCACTGGACACAACTATGACCATTCCATACATCTATATCTCCTTCCCCTTTTCCACTTTCCTTTGCTCAGACTGGTGCCAGCCCCAGGGAAAGGCACCGAGTCACCCAGCAGGCTCTTAAGGTTAAGTATAGGCTGGTTTAAGAGTGTCCTCCCCTCCCGGCATCCACCCCTGAGATGGTCCCTGCGAAGGCTTAAAACGCACTGCGTGACCATCCCTGGTTCAATCGCAGGCTAATGAAGCTACATTAATCATCCAATTATACACCTGTCAGGCCGGGAACAATAGCACAAGCAGGGCTGAATGAGACGGGGGCATCTGAGCTCGCTGGGGCCTGGAGGCGGAACAAATCCAAAGGGGACAATGCAAAACAAAACAGGGATGACCCCATAGATGGAGGAGAGTGAACTGGGAGGAGGGAGAGGGAAGATGATCTCCACTGGGGGGGGGGGGCAGCTGCATCACCCCCTCAATAGTGGTACCCAACCTGGTTCACATCCACATCCAATAGTGGTACCCAACCTGGTCTTAGTAGTATATCCTGGCCAGCTCTCACTTGCTAGGTTGGGTGTTGTAATGGGAACGGGGACACAGGCACATGGGTTGAACTGCAGCCATTCATGGCTCCATTGCCGTTTACCACCATTCACCACCATTCATTGCCTATTTCTTTTTCTTTGTAAACCGCTTTGTGAACTTTTTAGTTGAAAAGTGGTATATAAATACTGTACTGTACTGTAGACAGACTGACTGATTGACTGATTGATTGATTGACTGACTGACTGACTGATTGATAGAAACCACCAACCACTGCTTTTTACCACCACACACTGGCATTCTCCACCATTCATCCAATCACCATCATTTACTGTTTACCACCATTCATTGCAATCCACCGCCATATACCACCCTTCACTGTGTTTACCACCATCTACAGCCATTTACCAACATTCACCATCATTTATTAACCGGGCTGTGGGTGGCACAAGTGGCTAAAACACTGTGCTTGTTAACCAGCAGGCCAGGGTTCGAGACCCGGGTCGGCCCCACAAGACAGGGTGAGCTCCTGTCCTTAGCCCAGCTCTGCAACGCCAGCTGGATCCAATCGTATTGGCTCTGCCTTTCCATTGGAGTAATTCAGTGGCGTGGAAAGGGGGGATTTGCTGCGTGGGTAACAGCCTATCCTCCATAACAATCCAACCCAGGCTTTCGTGCTTCGCATGCAGCGTATGCAGCGCTGAGCACGATACCATAGTCTTTCAAGACTGACGGAGGCCTGGTGGTTGAATGGGGTGATGCCAGTCCATTCATGGTGGATGGCGTTAAATGGAAGAAGATGGCACTGAATGGCAGTGGATGGCGCTAAATGGCGATGGATGGCGCTGAATGGATAGCTACCATCACTACATTCCACCTCCATCCACTGCCATTTACTGTTGGGTGATTTCCCCCTCCCAAAAAGGTTGCCAAGATTTCCCCTTCCCAAAAAGGTTGCCAACTTTTTTCCCTCCTGGGCTAAGCACTTTTAACCGCACAGAGGAATTTAAACCTCTTTCTCCATGCCACGGTGCCATCTTTCCGGAGATCAGATCAAGAGAAATCAACGAGGCATTCACCCATCGCAATAAACTCCTGCTTTGCTGAAATAATCACTGGGAAGTCATAAATATTCTGCCTCCACATTTATCAAATCTTGCAGCCATCCTTTATCTCGATCTGGGGTGTGGATGGCACGACTGTTATGGTATCTCCATTAGACTGAATACCCAGCTTGATTGGAGTGCATTTTTCAAGCATACAAAATTAAATTTATTTTTTTTTAAAGAAGTTTGTAAGACAAAATGAGAAATAGTCTACGATATTAACATGCAAACCACCACGATGGCAAGGCAAGTAAGCATGCAATTGCAGGGAGGGCAAGCCTGACGGAGCCACTTAATTTGGGCATCGGGCACATCTCCATCACCGAATCTGTCCCCAATAATTTGGATATTGTCCAAATAACGTGACTGGTTATTAAGGCAAAGTTATTAAAGCAAATGATGCATTTTTGTGTTAACAAACAGAGACAAACATTGCAATCCCAAACACACTTACCTGGGAGTAAGACCCATTGAACACAATGGGGCTTCCTTCTGAGTCGACATGCTCAGAAATGTGCTCAATATTTAAATAATATATTTTGAGCACAATCCTAACCAGGTCTACGTAAAAGAGAGCCCAATAGGTCTGACTCTCAGGAAAGTGTCTTTAGGATTGCAACCAGAGACTCCTAATTTCACATGAACTCTGTAGGATCTAGTCCAGAATCCTGATTCCCACAACAGCCAATCAGAAGCCTTTGAGATACCCACAGAAAGGCCATAAATCCAATGGTTAATACCAGTGAGTCCTTCTAACTGTGCCACCACCAGTGGGGTGAGGGTGGTGGTGGATAGAAATAGGACCTCTTTGGTGGTGGCTCCTCGGTGTGACGTTTTCTCCCCCTTGAATTAAGTTTCCTCTATGGGAAAGTTTCCTCTTTTTGACAGATCCGTAAGACTTCTTTTTTAATTCAGTGGTACCTCACATAAACAACTTAATTCGTTCCGGAGGCCTGCTCTTTAAGTGAAACACTCGTTAAGTGAAGCGGATTTTCCCATAGGAAATAATGGAAACTCAGACGATTGGTTCCACAACCCCCAAAATATTCATATAAAAATATTAACTGTATGACAAATGATGTATGTCATATATGACAAACTGCATGAAAAATGATGACAAAACACTGGAATTGAATTCAAAACATGCATTCAATGTGCATGATCCTATGAAGTCTACTTACGCTGCAATCCTAAAGGAACTTTCCTGGGAGTAAACTTCATTTAACACAATGGGGCTTACTTCTGAATAGACATGGTTAGGAGGCTGCAATCAAAGACACTTTCCTGGGAGGCTTACCTGGGCTGCTGCTGGAGGTTCAAGGTGGTCAGTGGGGGCACTTGGGGCAGTTAGGGGCAGCTGCCTCTGGCATCTCCAGGCAACTGCCCCCAAGTTGGGGGCAGCTAGAGGCAGCCGCGTTGGCCAGCAGCCCTTTTAAAGAGCCTCCGTGCGGAGCATCAGGGCTGCATAGCATGTATGCCCATAGCGCACTTGCTTGTTAAGTGAAGCGGAACTTGTTATGTGAAGCAAGATTTCTTGGAAATTTTTGTTTGTTATGTGAAACACTTGTTAAGCGAGGTACCACTGTATAAGGAGGCTTTTAATTGTTCACATGATGGGCACTTTTTAATGAATGTTATGTGTAAATGTTAATGGTTATGTGATCTCCTGGTTCTGGTGTTAACCACATGTGAACATTCACAGGCAATATTCATTCATTCGTTCGTTCGTTCGTTCGTTCGTTCGTTCATTCATTCATTCATTTGATATGTATCTGGCCTTTCTTCCTTAAAAGGAAACCCAAAGCAGTTATTGATAATCTCCTTGTGAAAAGCATCATCTGCTGACTGACACACACTGAGCAGCTAAAAGCATGAGAGCAGCCCAGATTATTTTCTCCTGGTCAGTTGGCAACCCTTTCCTCATTAGTTCCCTGACCAGCTGTGGGTGGCACAAGCGGTTAAGACGCTGTGCCTGTTAACCAGCAGGCCAGGGTTCGAGTGTCAGCCCCACAAGACAGGGTGAGCTCCTGTCCTTAGCCCAGCTCTCCAACGCAGCTGGATCCAATCGTATTGGCTCTGCCTTTCCATTGGACTAATTCAGCGGCGTGGAGAGGGGGGATTTGCTGCTTGGGTACCAGCCTATCCTCCATAACAATCTAACCCAGGCTTTCGTGCTCCGCATGCAGCGTATGCAGCACCGAGCACGATACCATAGTCTTTCAAGATTGACGGAGGCCTGCTTTAATAATGCTGCTGGATGATACTCATGCCATCTTATCTGAACCGAAGGGCCTTCAATCTAACCCTCGGGATCCTTCTCACCCCCTCCTTTTGTAGTGGCTCAACCCTCTGGTGCCACATCACCCCCTGGCACATCATTCTGGGCATGCCTGTGGCCTCTTCACATTCTTTTTGGGTGCACTTGAAAAAGATCTGAAAAGGCCGAGGAAAAGTCCTTTTATGGAAGCATCCCAGGAATATGGGCTTTCCCAGTTCTCAACCATCACCCTCCCCAGTGATGATGCAACACTGAACATCCCACCTGAGAAGAAAGGATTTGCTATGCGCTGGAAAGGGCTCTGGTTTTTGTTTCCAAAATTCATGTGGCCAGCAAAGCCGCACAAACACTGTGGAATGACAGCCCCATCTGGCGGATGTAAGCTTGGTGTTGCTTTCCATCGGAGTAAGCTGTGTTTCTGGTCAGAGGCGCAACCTTCCCATAGCAGACATGGAATGACTCCACATCAGACCCTCTTCCCAGTGGCATAGCTAGGGGGTGCAGGGGGTACAGTTGCACACAGCGACACACTTTAGGGGGGCTACAAGCTGAGCTTGACACTAGTGACTCAAATTGTGAAAAACAGGCATCAAATGTACATCAAACCCCCATGTGCAACGTCCCCCCAAGCGCAACGTCCCCCATGCACAACATTCCCCCCATGCACACTCTTCCTCCCAGTGCATCAGGCGCCGGGCACCAAATGTTAAGTGTAGGACAAAAACACGCTGCCCCCTTTTTCAGCCTCGATATCTTCACATCGGTTCATGGTGGGGCTCCTGTCACGGCAGGAGTACGCTCCCCAAATTTCATGCTTCCTGGTGTTGGGGCAGAGCATCCCTCAGTCAGGAATTCTCAATGGAACTTATAGTGAGGAAAACACATTGCACCCCATTTCACCCCCTTCCAGTTGGAATTTCCAAAAACTGGTTCTTAGTGGGTGCCCCCATCACAAAAAGAACACCCCTCCAAAATTTCACACTTCTGGGCCCAGTGGTTTTGGCGGGGTGTTGATGAGTCAGTGAGTGAATCAGTCAGTGACTTTTTAGTTTTATGTATATAGATTAAATTTGATTTTGTTGTTGTAGGGGCAGGGGTAGCAACAAATAGCAAATAGGTGCTTTTGCTATGATCTGTCTATCTATCTATCTGTCTGTCTGTCTGTCATGTCCATTATCTATCTATGTCTGTCTGTCTGTCATGTCCATTATCTATCTATCTATCTATCTATCTATCTATCTATCTATCTATCTGTCTGTCTGTCTGTCTGTCTGTCTGTCATGTCCATTATCTATCTATGTCTGTCTGTCTGTCATGTCCATTATCTATCTATCTATCTATCTATCTATCTATCTATCTATCTACCTGTCTGTCTGTCTGTCTGTCTGTCTGTCTGTCTGTCTGTCATGTCCATTATCTATCTATCTATCTATCTATCTATCTATCTATCTATCTATCTATCTATCTATCTATCTGTCTGTCTGTCTGTCTGTCTGTCTGTCTGTCATGTCCATTATCTATCTATGTCTGTCTGTCTGTCATGTCCATTATCTATCTATCTATCTATCTATCTATCTATCTATCTATCTATCTATCTATCTATCTATCTGTCTGTCTGTCTGTCTGTCTGTCATGTCCATTATCTATCTATCTATCTATCTATCTATCTATCTATCTATCTATCTATCTATCTATCTATCTATCTGTCTGTCTGTCTGTCTGTCCATTATCTATCTATGTCTGTCTGTCATGTCCATTATCCATCTATGTCTGTCTGTCTGTCATGTTCATTATCTATCTATCTATCTATCTATCTATCTATCTATCTATCTATCTATCTATCTATCTATCTATCTATCTATCTATCTATCTGTCTGTCTGTCTGTCTGTCTGTCTGTCTGTCATGTCCATTATCTATCTATGTCTGTCTGTCTGTCTGTCATGTTCATTATCTATCTATCTATCTATCTGTCTGTCTGTCTGTCTGTCTGTCTGTCTGTCTGTCATGTCCATTATCTATCTATGTCTGTCTGTCATGTCCATTATCTATCTGTCTGTCTATCTATCTGTGTCTGTCTGTCTGTCATGTCCATTATCTATCTATCTATCTATCTATCTATCTATCTATCTATCTATCTATCTATCTATCTATCTGTCTGTCTGTCTGTCTGTCTGTCATGTCCATTATCTATCTATGTCTGTCTGTCATGTCCATTATCTATCTATCTATCTATCTATCTATCTATCTATCTATCTATCTATCTATCTATCTATCTATCTATCTGTACACACACAAACACACACAAAGAGATGATGCCCCCTCAACTGCTGCAGTTAAGCTCTTCCAGTAATACACCTGGCTTCAATAATACACGGTCCATCCATGAGGCCAGCTGCAGCAGACACCTTAGGGAGCAGATCAGCAGAAGGCACCCATCCCCATCTTCCCACTTGCCTCTGCTGCAGCTACTGGTCTACCCACTCCTTGGATGTGCCGCAAAGAGTGGTGGTGCTCCAACCAGTGGTGGGCTCCAGCAGGTTCGCACCTGCTCTATAGAACCAGTTGTTAACGAGAGAAAGGATATATAAAGTTTAAAATAGCCATTTAAAAGAGACTGCCAGATGGGCATAGAACCGGTTGTTAATTTCTTTGAATCCCATCACTGGATGTAACCCTTAGATGACCAACCGGATCTTTGACCGGCAGTTATAATTTATGCAAATCAGGCTATTTTTAGATGGTCATCTAAGGGTCATCTAAGACGGTCATCTAAGGTGGGTCAGAATGTGGATAGTAATCGGCCGGAAGTGACATTAAAAGTGCCCAGAGCCAAGATGGCTGCATCCAGCTTTTTGCAACCCCCCTGAAATGAAGTCATGACCCCCATGGTTGGTCCTGACCCCCACTTTGAAGACCACTGGGCTAGAAGGTCTCCAATGCTGTCCCCCACCACTGTCCTTCCTTTTCAACCCTTTGGCTTCCCGATCCAGGGAAGAGCAGAAATCAGTGCATCATCAGGTCAGAGGTAGACAAGCACACCACTCATGCTCCAGAAGATCAGTCTTGATATTACTAATTTTACTGGAAAACTGAAATTAATTTAGTGGGAGAAAAAAAAATAGTTTAAGTCTTCTGTCGCCACCTGGTGGTGACCATTGTAAAGCTTGGGGATGAGTATGTGTGTGTATGTTGTCCTTCGAAAAGTTGCATGGTTTCTATGCGCAAAACCCAGAGTAACTACGTGGAGTCTTTGCTCCGGTGTAAGAACAACTTACCCTACAATCCAGAGTAACTACGGGAGCACGTAAGAGACATTACATGCACCCGTAGTTATTGTACCACCTCGTGAAAACCTATGGGAAATTCATATTGAAATCCAGAGTAAATTGTTCTTATACCGGAGCAAGGACTCCCCGTAGTTACTCTGGATTGCTCCCTTACTCTGGATTCCAATATGAATTTCCCATAGGATTTCATTAGGTGGTGCTGTAACTACAGGTGCAAGTAGTCTCTTATGTGCTCCCGTAGTTACTCTGGATTTGGGGGTAAGTCTGGATGAAGCAACCCTTTAAAGCAAACCTTAAAATGCCTATTTGAGCAGAACATTGAGTAACACTTAAGTAAAACAAAGAGGGATTTCAAGGAAAATAAGAATTTTTGGCATGGCCAACTTAGAGCAGCATTCTCAATCTTCAAGAACTGGGACCCACTTTTGTGAGTCAAAATCTCTTGACTCCCTTGGGACTCACCAAAAGTAATGTCTTGGGACTCACCAAAAGTAATGTCATGATCAGACCTCACATTACCAAGCAAGAAAAGTTTTAATCTAGGCTGAATCCTACTCGCAAGGAGTTCCTTTTACTGTCATTCATAAAAGCACATGCCAGATCAAGCATCAAGTCTATTACCAACAGGTTCTATGTCCTAATAACCTCAATTAACAACAGGTTCTATGTCCCATTAGTAACTGGTTCTCAGAACCAGGCGCTCATTAGCAATGGGTTCCTGTGAGAACCCCCTGAAGTCCACCACTGGTTAGATTGGAGTAAATACAGTATATTAAAAATAAAACAGTGAAATGAATGGGAACCCACCTGAAATGAGCTCACGACCCACCCAGTGGATCCCAAATGTGTCTGGAATCGTGAAAGATTCATGTGTCTGGGAGACCAAAAAAAAAAAAGTCAGAGACTGTCTTGAAAATAACCACACTTTTATAGAGTTCTTTCCCCCTTCTTCAAAATAAAACATATCATAAAGTTGTTGTGTTTTCTTTTTGTCCCTGGAAGGCTTCATGCATGCTTTGCTAACCAAGATTTTTCGTTTGCAAAATAAAGAATAGGCAGAATTCAAATGAATTATGGCAATCTGTACAGACAGACAGACAGACACAGAGAGAGAGAGAGAGAGCGAGTTGGACAAGAGACAACTCTTAAGATTTTTCCTTTCGCCACCACTTTGCTAAACTTAAAGGGTCTACAAAGTCTTTGAAGTTGAAAAGTTTCTTCCATTTTGTGCCAAAAAGGGAAGAAAGTGTTAAGAAACCACACTGGATGCCGACCCCCGACTGCTCAAAGACATCCTTCCCGTTGCGATGAGGTGTTAGAAAATTGTTTCCATATTTTGTGTTTCTTTAAAAAGTCAGATGGGAATTTGGTAAAAGATCTTCCAAAAAAATAGAAAGGAAAAATCATCACTCCCAACCAGGGGGCCTCTCAGCCTCCAGATCACAAGCGCCTGACCTTCCCCTGCCTGCTTTGATGCAACCTCATACCCTACTTGAAGAGGGAGGGGGGCAATGGCGTAGCTAGAGGGGGTCATCTCACAACGTTTTGGAAGGGAGCCTCACTGCAGTATGTTTCTCCCCATTGTAGCCATTCCAGATAGTGGGAGAAAAATGGCGGGGTCATGCCCAGAATGACTCTGAACGGAAAGGACTGCTTGCACGTCATGGTGAGGATCCCTGCAAAACAAATTGCACTGCACCCCTTTGAACTATGCCACTGAAAAGGGGGGACTTCTGAAAGTTGGGCAGGCCTGTGAAATGAGGGATTTGAGGAGCGATGGGGGGATCCTCTTCCCTGAATTGGCCTGATCATGAATTTTTTTCCCAGCTGATGCAGGGATACCTTTACCTTAGTCCTGCAAAGAACAGGCAAACTCCCACAATGGGTGCCATATCAATCATGTCCTATTTTGGAAAGCATTGGGTGGGCATGACCAGGAGCAGCTTCCGCGACACACTTTATGGCTTTTATCTGCTTCCGTCAAAACATTTGGGTACCTGCAGAGGTGTACCTAGGCAAAATTTCACCCGTGGCAAGGACTGAAATTTTGCCCCAATCGAATCAATTAGAAGGGATTCCTGGAGGTCATCTAGTCCAACCCCCTGCTTGTAATAGGAGAGGTCTCTGCAAAGGACTAGACTTTTGCACTAATATATTTATACACACACACACAAACATATCATAATGCCAGTTAGTTCTACACACGAGTCCATCATCCATCAGAGGAATGTAAGTGGCGCCCCTTGGGTCCCCTGGTGCCCTGTCGCCCGTGGCAGATCGCATCCTGCGCTTTACTCTTGTTACACCTCTGGGTACCTGTATGGGGCAAGGAGAAGCAGTTTTGTTCTCTGGCCATCTTTCTTTCAAAGACTCTCCTTGCTTTTCTGAGTTTGTAAGCTCCATGAAGTCAAAGACTTCCTTCCTTCCTTCCTTCCTTCCTTCCTTCCTTCCTTCCTTCCTTCCTTCCTTCCTTCCTTCCTTCCATCATTCGTTCATTCCTTCCTTCCTTCCTTCCTTCCATACTAAGTGGCATATAGTGGCTGGCTTTACGGCATAACACGTTCTAATCAAAGGCACCATGTATACTCAAATCTAATGCGCCATCGAACCTTATGTGCACCTTATACTTATAATCACAATACCGTATTTACTCAAATCTAATTAACCATCGAATCTAATGTGCACCCTGATTTTGGAGACTGAATTCGACTGGAAAAGCTGAGCATTAGATTCAAGCAAATACAGTATACTGAACGGTGATGCTGAGGCTGCCTCTTTCCACCCTCCAGCAGTCCTGCTGAAATCCACAGGGAGACCCTGTGAACTTGCACAATAATGGGGTCTTGAAAGGCAGTGGCATAGCTAAGGGGGGGACGGAGGGTACACTGCCCCTGGTGCCACTTGTTGCATCATCTGCAATAACTTCCCGAAGAGGCACTTCTGGGGAGGGGGGGTGCCCAGTGTCAGATGTCCTAGTCATGCCACTGGTGAGTGGCAAGAGGCACAAGGAGGGAGGCTTTTGCACCCAGACATGGGCACCCAGACTGACTCATGACAGTTGTGCTTTTCCAGATGAACTGAGTCTGTTGTCTAAAGAATAAGTCAACATGAGGTTCTGTCAGGCCCTGAAGTCACCAGATTTCATCTTGGCAGTGCCCTGTCCCAAGGATTCCTCTTGGTTTCATTCCCCACCCACCCAAGAACTCTATCGACTCTGCCCCCCAATAGTGTCCGCTTCAAAATCCAAAACTGGGCATCCAAACAGAGATGGGGATGTTGTTGGTGGCCCAAGTGAAGTGCATCACCCACAGTGACTCATGGCTCAAACCTCATGGGTGCCCTCAGTATTGGCCTGAGCAGGAAAATTGGGTCATCAATACCAAAACATTTATGCCCCAATTTTTGGACCCCTATTTTTGACCGAGGGAAGGAGAAACATCAGCCAAGGATCGTTCCCCTGTCCCAAACATCACCAGATGACTTTCGGTGCCAGTTCAAGAGAAAACCAACCAGAGAAAGAAGAGGAAGGACAACAAGTGCTATCCTAGTATGGCCAATATCAAGATGGCAACACTTCCTTTTCCTGTATTTATATGACATGTAGCCAAGGTATCTATACATGTGTATCCATATGATGTGCTCCCCAGCCTCTCTCGTACCCCTATGTAAGTGGCTCACCCAGCTGGAGCTGGTGGAGGAACATCTAAACCCACTCATGTTGACCTGACTGACTTTAGCCACTTTTGGTGCACTTGTGGTTAGGTTTTTTAAAACATGAAAAACTTGACCCAGTGATGTGCCAGGATAGGTTCAGGAGTCCTGGAAGGTCCAGGTTCGAATCCTTGCTCAGCTGTGAAACTTTTTGGATGACCTTGCTCTCTTTCTCTCTGTCTGTCTCTCTCTCTGCCTCTCCTACCTCGCAGGGTTGTTATGAGGTCAAAAGGAGGAGAGCAACCACCTACACCCTTCTGAACTCCTTGGAGGAAGGGCTGTATAAAAATATGAGAAATAAAAAATAAAATAAATCTGAACAAGCCTTCTTCTCGCAGAGGGAAATTGCACAGAGATAATCAACAAACACTGGTCTGCACATTCATATGAACACAAGAAGTTGCCTTCTGCTCAATCCAGAGCTCTGCTCCATGGAGCTCAGTTCTTTCTAGCCTTAGGCGGAGAGAGGTCTTCCTCTCCTTTCCCGGGACGACTTTCCCGGGACGTCCTTTCCCGGGATGACTCTCAGATCCTTCTCTCAGTTCCAAGTTTGATTTGGATGGCATGAGACTTGCAGAAGGGTTATTTTCAGCAACACAGTAGGCCCAGCATATATGACTCATTCATTCCATATGAGATCGTAGAGCTGGGGGTACCCGTGAGGTCATCTAGTCCAACCCTCTGCGTGTAGCAGGAGGTGTTCCACAAGTTGAAGATCTCAAACGGGGAAGGGTCCGGCACCTCCTCAGCGACCTGTTCCCCTGCCGGACGGCACTGATCGTTGTTCACTGCTGTGCAATGCATCATCCAGTTATGGGTAAGACATCAAGGCTGCAATCCTGTGCCTGTTTACCTGAGAGGAAGCCCCAGTAAACATGCCTAGGCTTGTGCTGGAAATTATTCATAGGAAAAAAACCCTCTACCTAGACAACAAGTCATCCTCACTATGATGGGCAAAGGCATCCAAGGGAGGCAGCAGGAGAACGTCCTACTCTAGGTGTGGGATCAGAAGGGGGAGCATGTAGCCCTCCTTTATAGCAAATATACACATATTTTGATGTCTTGTGTGAGCAACAAAGAAGCAGCAATTAGACTCATGTTAAGGTTAGGGTTGCCACATGTACCCCAAAACAGAAACAATCCCAATTTAGGGGGATTGTGTTCACATACTGGTAAATGGGACAGAGGGTCCTGTCTTGATTTTGTGGAAGAGAATCATGGCAACTCTCGTTGAGATGGGCATTTAAATAAAAGTCATCACTTATGTGAACATGACCTCACCCCTGAAAACCCTAAGCAAGAGTCTCATCCACCCTCCAAAGTCACAGGGTGTGTACGTAAACATGGGGGTCAGAGATCCATCACCCTCCTTTTTGTGGCAGTTGGTGGATGTGAACTGGCCGTGCCTCTCCAGCCTTGACATTGCGGCGAACGTGGAAAACCATTTTTAAAACCACAAGAAGACGACTGATAAAAATCTCAAATGGAAATGAGAGAAAGAGGCTTTGCTTCCTCTTAATCCTGCGGTTAGAGCTGCAATAAGGCTGTAGTACCACCGGATAAGTGGGGGAACCATCGGGTCCTTCCACAGGGGCTGTGGCAACACTGCCCCCCACCACACGTACTTCATCCCTCTTGGATCACATCCCTGTTCCGGCAGAGAGAGGGAGAGACCCCAATATTGGAATGTAATAGGAGTCGTGCTCCAGTTGGGGGGAGAAAGGTGAAAATCAGGATGTCTTCTTTATGCCGAGTGCAAGCGAGAGAACGAAACAACAACAACAACCAGAGAATGCCTTTTAAAAATGATGATCAGGAATGGGGTGCGGGAATGGGGCAGGCACCTCCTCCCACAGCGAGAAAACAGCGGCCTTTCCTTCTCCCGCGCAGTAAAAAAAGAAAAACAAAGCTTGGGACTGTGGGAAACGGACCGCGGAAGGTGCTCCTTTGTGGAGGGTGCCCATTGGTACCCCACTTTCTGTCCGGCACCCTGCCGTGCCCACCTTGTGCTCTGCTTGGCGGTCCTCAGAAGCCCTTGATGTGGCAGTAGGCCTCGAGGCTGGAGAAAAGGATGTAGAGCAGCCACAGGCCCAAAAAGAGGCAAGCCGTCAGGATTTTGGGGGTTCGGGGCCCACCCAGCTCGCCCCCGATTTGTGGCCGGCGCCGGTACATGAGGACGCTGATGCAGACAAAGGCGAAGATGGTGAAGAGGGTGACGGAGAAGGCCAGGGTGCCGGTTTGCACCTCAAAGTTTTTGCCTTTAAACGCCCAGTAAATGGCCGCCACGGACCAGGCCACGCCCAGGCCCAGAAAGACGTTGACCGCGTTGCTGCCCGTCACGTTGCCGATGGACGCGTCGGCGCACTGGTCCTGGAGAGCGGCCACTTTGCTGGCAAAGGTGTCTGTGGAAAGAGAAAGGCTGTGAGGAGATGGGGAAGCTCAGGAACAGAGAGGGGTGGGCAAGCCAGTATTTCTTGGTTAGGGTCAGTGACCACAGCACCGTCCAAAAGCAAAAATGGTTGAAAAGTGGGACCCAATTTATTTTACTGTCTAAATGTTGCTTCCAGTGCTTGTTAGCTAGAAAATTGCCAATGCCCCTTTTATCTTGCAAATTCCTGCTGCCACACAATAATTTCTGCAGTTGGATTCTCATTACCTTGTTCGGGAATGGGATTAAAGGAGCAGCTACAACATGGGGGGGCAATCTTGGCCTTTAGAACACAGAGAGAGGTTGAAAGAGTGGAACATGAGTTGAATGATCAAGTTCTGGGTAGAGTGGTACCTCGCATAACAAGTGACCCACATAAAGAGTGACTCACATAACAAGCAGAAATTCCCATTGGGTATGTGCTCCACTTAACAAGCCCGCTTCACTTAACAAGTCCCAGGCAACTGCCCCCAAGTTGCTTCGCTCTGATACTCCGCACAGAGCCTTTTTTAAAGGGCTGCCAGCCAGCACACTGCTGCCTCTAACTGCCCTCAACTTGGGGGCAGTTGCCTGGGGGCACCAGAGGCAGCTGTCCCTAACTGCCCTCCAAGTGTCCCCACCGGCCTCCAGCAGCAGCCCATGTAAGCCCCCATCCTCCATGCAGCTGCCTAATCATGTCTACTCGGAAGTAAGCCCATTGTGTTCAATAGAGCTTACTCCCAGGAAAGTGTCTTTAGGGTTGCAGCCTTCTAAGTATTTCTAATGAGAAGTAAGCTCCATCGTGTTCAGTGGGGCTTGCTCCCAGGAAAGTGTCTTTGATTGCAGCCTCCTAACCATGTCTACTCAGAAGAAAGCCCCACTGTGTTAAATGGGCCTACTTCTAGGAAAGTGTCTTTAGGATTGCAGCCTAAATAGACTTCATAGGATCATGCACACTGAATGCATGTTTTGAATTCAATTCCAGTGTTTTGTCATCATTTTTACATCCAGTTAATATTTTTATATGAATATTTTTGGGGTTGTGGAACCAATCATCTGCATTTCCATTACTTCCGATGGAAAATCCGCTTCACATAACGAGCGTTTCACATAACGGGCATGCTTCCGGATCGAATTGAACTTGTTATGTGAGGCACCACTGTATAACTGAAAGGTGTTGAAAAAGTGGATCGTCAGAAAACGAATCATCAGAAAGTAGGGGATACCCGTACCTAGATTTGGAAAGGAAGATGGGAAAGAAGCAGAAGAGAAACATGGAGGATAGAAGAGGGGTGGGCTAGAGTGTCTCTGATGTTCTAGCCTAGGGTTGCCATGTGCCCAAAAAACAGGGGCAATCCTGATTTGGGGGGATTGTGCTCACATACTGCAAATGGGACAGAGGGTGTTGTTCACCCCCTCTAGCTATGCCACTTGGGATAGACGTGGTTTTTTGGGGTCTGATCCGGCAATCTACCTGGGATGGAAGTGCCCAGAGCCACAAACACGACGGCGTTGACTGAGTCCTTGAGGCCAACGGTGCAGCCAAAGTGAGAGGCCAGGTCTCCGATGAGGGCGGTCAAGATCCCAATCACGAGGATGCTGACACTGAAGCAGGCCCATCCGTTCCAATACTCCGTGGGGGGCACGCAGGCAAAGAGAACCTTCCAGAAGACTGTCAGGAAATGCATGACGTAGTCAAAGCAGGACGGGAGCCGCTCTTCTCGGCCATCTTCCTCATCCTCCTCATCGCCTAGAAGAGGAAAATGCAAAGTTAGAGACTAGCGGCTTAACTTGCACAGATCAAGAACTTGCAACCCATGCAGGATGACCATATTTCAAAACCACAAAAAGAGGACAAGGGCCCCAAAATGTAGGACATCCAAGAAAAAAGGAAGACGTGCCAGAAATACTGTAGAAGCTAAAAACACTCATATATATTACTTTATATGGTTAATTTAAACAGTATTAAACTTAAAGACATTACATATAGTTTAGTATGTAAAATGTATGAATTATAAGAAGGCTACATGCTGCCTTCTTAAGAAATATAAGAAAGATTTTTTTCCAGGATACAAGACTAAAAAGGAGGACATGTCCTAAAAAAAAGGTGATATAGTTACCCTGAACTTACTAGACCTTTTGAGAACTCTAGTGGCAAGAACTTCTTTCCAGAGTAGTAGATATATAATACTGCATTTACTCCAATGCACCATCTAATCTAATGTGCACTCCCTATTTTAAAAGGCTTAAGATTTTAAAAAATGTTTACTGTAATGTGCAGCTGCAAAACAGGTACAAAATTTAATTTTAATGCATATAAGAATGAGTGATATGAAAATAATAAAATGGCAATAGGCTTGTGATTTTCACCTAATTGTGTTATTTTTTCCAACAATGGGTTTATTTTAATTATGATACACCAAACTGTTAAAATACTGATGTATACTTATAATCAAAATAACTGTATTAAATCTAATGTGCTATTGAATCTAATGTGGACCCTGATTTTGGAGACACCTGAGCACAATCCTAACCATGTCTACTCAAAAGTAAGCCCCATGGTGTTCAATGCGTCTTACTCCCCGACACTTTCCGGCGAGTAAGACCCACTGAACACAATGGGGCTTACTTTTGAGGAGACATGGTTAGGATTGTGCACTAAATTCAACAGAAAAGGGTGAGTGTTAGATTTGAGTAAACAGTGTGTGTAGATAGATAGATAGATAGATAGATAGATAGATAGATAGATAGATAGATAGATAGATAGATAGATAGATAGATAGATAGATAGATAGATAGGAAGGAAGGAAGGAAGGAAGGAAGAGACGGACGGATGGACAGACGGACAGACAGACAGACAGACAGACAGACAGACAGACAGACAGGAAGGAAGGAAGGAAGGAAGGAAGGAAAAGACAGACAGACAGACAGACAGACAGACAGACAGACAGACAGACAGATAGATAGATAGATAGATAGATAGATAGATAGATAGATAGATAGATAGATAGATAGATAGATAGATAGATAGAAAGGAAGGAAGGAAGGAAGGAAGGAAGAGACGGACGGACGGAAAGACGGACAGACAGACAGACAGGAAGGAAGGAAGGAAGGAAGGAAGGAAGAGACAGACAGACAGACAGACAGACAGACAGACAGACAGACAGACAGACAGACAGATAGATAATGGACATGACAGACAGACAGACAGACAGACAGACAGACAGACAGATAGATAGATAGATAGATAGATAGATAGATAGATAGATAGATAGATAGATAGATAGATAGATAGATAGATAGATAGATAGAAAGAAAGGAAGGAAGGAAGGAAGGAAGAGACGGACGGACGGACAGACGGACAGACAGACAGACAGATAGGAAGGAAGGAAGGAAGGAAGGAAGGAAGGAAGGAAGAGACAGACAGACAGACAGACAGACAGACAGACAGACAGATAGATAGATAGATAGATAGATAGATAGATAGATAGATAGATAGATAGATAGATAGATAGATAGATAGATAGATAGATAGATAGATAGATAGGAAGGAAGGAAGGAAGGAAGGAAGGAAGGAAGGAAGGAAGGAAGGAAGGAAGGGAGGAGGAAGGAAGGAAGGAAGGAAGAGACAGACAGACAGACAGACAGACAGACAGACAGACAGACAGACAGACAGACAGACAGACAGATAGATAGATAGATAGATAGATAGATAGATAGATAGATAGATAGATAGATAGATAGATAGATAGATAGATAGATAGACACCCTCTTTCCAATATAGTAGAGGTAGACCAGGTCTGAGAAAATGTTGTCATGTGGCATCTATGCCACTAGGTGGTGCAACGGCCATACTACATAACATACAAAAGTTCAGTTGTGCATTTTAACCCTTCCTTCCTCTGAGAGTAGCTGACTGGCAAAAAGCAATGAAGGTTTGTGAATCTCCTGGCAGTGAGGATGGCACGTGGCTCAGCCCCAAAGAGCCAAACTGGGCACAAGAAGTCCCAGTTTGGGTGCAATTATATCTGTCGATGAGCAAGACAGGTTAGCGTAGTCAGTGGTGGGCTTCAGGGGGTTCTCACCGGTTCTATAGAACCCTTTGCGAATGAGCGCCTGGTTCTGAGAACCGGTTCCTAATGGGACATACAACCTGTTGTTAATTGAGGTTATGAGGACACAGAACCTGTTGTGCATTGATTTGAATCCCACCACTGGTGCAGGGCGATTATAAAATGCACACTTTTGACTTTCACAGAACTCTTCATCAGGCATCACAAAGAGACTTCACAACAGGAACAACCACATTCTTGGGATGTTACGGCCAGTGATGGGATTCCAAGGAATTAACAACCGGTTCTATGTGCAACCGACAGCCACTTTTAAATGGCTATTTTAAAACTTTATATGTCTTCTCTCTTGTTAACAACCCGTTCTATAGAGTAGGTGCAAACCTGCTGGATCCCACCGCTGGTTACGTCCTGCAGTTGTGGTCTCCTAACATGGACCTCTGCGGCCAACTCACAAGACAGCGATGAAGAATCCTATGAGATTCTGGTGTGTGCTTCATTTTATAACAACTTGTGTCAACCGAAGATGGCGCAGCAGCCAACGCAGCCACCAAATTCCAGAGAAGAGTCACAATACAGTGACTTAGAACACAATCCCAACCATGTCGACTCAGACGTAAGCCCCATTGTGTCTAATGGGTCTTACTCCCAGGAAAGTGTCTTTAGGATTGCAGCTTTAGAGCACAATCCTAACCATGTCTACTCAAAAGTAAGCCCCATTGTGTTCAATGGAAAGTGTCTTAAGGACTGCAACCAAAGTCGCAAAGCTTTAGGAAGGGGGCAATAGTATAGCTAGAGGGGGGGGCAGGTTAGTGCAAAGCACTAAGTTTTGTGTGCTGTGCAAGCAGCTGTTCCTGCCTACAGTATATACTGTATTTATTGTATATACTTAGTACAGTATGTACTAAGGGTGCAATCCAGAGTAACTATGGGGAGTCCTTGCTCCAAAGTAAGAACAATTTACTCTGGATTGCAATATGAATTTCCTGTAAGTTTTCACTAGTTGGTGCCATAAGTACGTAGATGTAAATGTCTCTTACATGCTCCCGTAGTTATTCTGGATTGTAGGGTAAAATCACCCCTTGCACTCCTTCTAGCCACTCTACCAGGGGGGTGGGGGGGGGGCGCTGCAGAGAAAAAGCTGGTCCCAGCTTCCCCTTTTGCCAGCAGACACCTTCATAACCAGGATCCTCTATCATGCAGCATTGCAGACATCGAACATTTAATGAGGTCTGAACAGCTTATGGGAAGGGACTGTTGTGAATGTTTAGTGATTCCACCGAGTAGATATTAAGCACTCTAGACAATAAATTATAATGAACTGCTACAAACTACTAGTGAGAGCTGCAAATGGGGGAGCTCCCCCTTTTCCCCCAGTAACTCCCCTGTCTTCTGGGATTTCAACAAGATTCCTGGAAATCTAAATTTCAAAGCCCTCTTTTCCCCAGGTTTGGCCTGTCCAAGGGGGTGCTAGAGGTGGATTCTTTAGGGCAGCGATTTGCAACTTGTGTACCACAGTGTGTGCCATTGGTGTGCCATGAAAATTCAAGGGTGTACAGGGGACTTTGGAGCACAGTGGTTGAGAATCATTGACAAATTCTTCTAGGTTCTGCAGCACTAGGTTTCTAGGGCTTCACTGATTGATTGATTGATTGATTGATTGATTGGTTGGTTGGTTGGTTGGTTGGTTGGTTGGCTGGTTGGTTGGCTGGTTGGTTGGTTGGTTGACTGATTGATTGATTGATTGACTGGTTGGTTGGTTGGTTGGTTGGATCACCAGGAGGCTGCCTAGTGATTGATTGATTGATTGATTGATTGATTGATTGGTTCGTTGGTTGGTTGGTTGGTTGATTGGTTGGTTGGTTGATTGGTTGGTTGGTTGGTTGGATCACCAGGAGGCTGCCTGGTGATTGATTGATTGATTGATTGATTGATTGATTGATTGATTGATTGATTGATTGATTGATTGATTGGTTGGTTGGTTGGTTGGTTGGTTGGTTGGTTAGAACACCAGGAGGCTTCCTGGTGATTGATTGATTGATTGATTGATTGATTGATTGATTGATTGAGTGATTGATTGAGTGATTGGTTGATTGGTTGGTTGGCTGGTTGGAACACCAGGAGGCTGCCTGGTGATTGATTGATTGATTGGTTGGTTGATTGATTGGTTGGTTGGTTGGTTGGTTGGCTGGTTGGAACACCGGGAGGCTGCCGCTACATGTCTGTTTCTATCCTCCTTCACCTCACCTTCTGCTCCTTGGATTTGAAAGAGGAAAGGAGGAGTAGAGTGTAGGGCTAGAGTATCTCAGAGACAGTAAGATAACAAGATATCTCAAAGGGTGGTGAGATAGTGAGCATCTAAGAGCATCATATAACTCACTCAGAGCATACAGTGGATCACAATTCTGGGGTTAGGGTTGCCATAATTCCCTTCCACAAAACCAGGACGGTACAAAATAGCTGCAAACCGGGACAAAACCAGGTCAGAGACTTGCAGGTGGGACATAATCCTGTGCAAGTCTACTCAGAAGTAAGCCCCATTACAGTGAATGGGGCTTATTCCCAGGAACAATGGTTCTCTATGAGTGCATCCCTTTCTGTTCTCCTCTTACCTGGGGTGCCAGTTGGAGAGAACACTCTTGAGCTCATTCACATCACACACACACACACACACACACACACACACACACCTTTCTCACTCACACCACACATTCACACACCCTCTCCTCTCTCTGGCTAGGTCCAAACCTGGGATTTGGACCTAGCTATATAGGACAGGACCCCAAAACCGGAAACATCCAGGTTTTTCCGGGCTTACGGCAACCTTAAATGGGAAGGATTTCTTGTGGGTGTTGCAGTAAGGATTGTGGCTTTAACACTGGCTAATAATCTTTACCATTAGGAATATCTTCTGCAATAAAAATATTAAAACCAGGGTATCTCAGGTCCCAGAGGATTTGGGCACACCTGCATTTCTGCAGTGAGGCCCCCCCCCCCCCAAAAAAAAGTACTTGGCGTCTTGCTCACCATCGAGAGTAAGTTAAGATTTTTTTTGCATGGACGAGGAGTAAAACTCTAAATTGGAAGAAAATTGCTTTCTCCCTCCCTTCCTTGGAGTGTCGAGGCAAAGAGACAAGGCTGCGAATGTGAAAGCAAAGGAGGTGGAGGTGGGGAAAGCTGTGGGCGGACTGGCTGCACAAGAGTGAAAAAATAGACAGAATATGATTTCCCCCCCCTTTTGCTTGCATCACAAACCCCCACAGTCATCCAGCAGTCGCTCTCGTTTGCAGAGATTTCAAGGCAGCAGTAAAAACGGGGAGATGTTCAGGCCTTATTATTATTATTATTATTATTATTATTATTATTATTATTATTATTATTATTATTATTATTATTTTCTTTCCGAGTAATTTGCAGGCTCCTTGGTTCGGAAGCAAATCATAGATTTTGGCAGCCTCGTTCGTGCAAAATCAATGTTCTAGTAGAAAAGTCATATTTGGGGGCACGGCCAGGGAGGGGATGAAGGGACCTTAAAAACATTTGAATGGCGCATCCGGAGAATCAGGGCCAGCTCGAGACATCTCGGCATCTAAGAAACGCCATCCATTTCCCACAAATACAAAAAAGTAGAGAGGAACAGAAGAAAAGGGGAAGTAAGAAAGACTGTCTAGCCCACCACTCTCATGTCAGCTGCAAGGGATTGGGACCAGGATGCAGGTCTCTTGTTATCTTGTATGCTCCCTGGGACGTTGGGCAGGGCCCCCATAAAGCCGGAATTGGCTGGACATATTACCTATTGGGCCGGACTGGTCTGGTCCAATAGGGCCATGTCCGGCCAATTTGGGGGAGGGGTGGGAGGTTGGTGGGGGGAGTTGGGGGTACTTAGCCACAGCACGGCAGCTAAGACTTGCTGGCTGCGGCGTCCGTGTTTTTTAAAATCCACGTGCAACCTCCAGGCTGCATTGTGCTTACGCACCAGCACCAACACTTCCTAGGCAGTGCGCACCTCCATCACTAGGTCGGGCAAGGTGCGTGCCTCCTGATGACCTTGCCCGAGGCACGCATGGCCAGACTAGGAAGTGTTGGTCCTGGTGCACATGTGCAATACAGCCCAGAGGCTGCATGCACATTTTTTAAAACATGGATGCTGTAGTCTGTGAGACTTAGCCGCCATGCTGCGGCTACTGTTCGTAAGTGCCCCCAACTGCCCCCACCAGTCTCCACCGACCAGCCTCCAGCCCAGGTAAGTCCCATCCTCTATGTCTACTCAGAAGTAAGCCCAATGAGTCAATGGGCTTACACTTGAGTAAAGGGTGACCATATCCTGGCATCCAAAAAGGAGGACAGAGTCCTCCTAAAAAAATTTTAAGTCCGGATTTTCAGTAGAAAATCCAGACTTTTCGAGGACCCTGCCCTACTTTTTGGGTACCAGAATATGGTCACCCTGACGTCGGGTGAGCCACTGTGAGTTCCAGGAAGCTGGACTAGATGGGCATTTAATCTCATCAATCAACCGTACTGATATGTCGCTTTTCAATGAAAATTCACCCGTGGGGCTCTTTTTATGTTCTTGTGTTTTAGTTTTTCTTTAAAAAATAAAAATGTTTGAAGCGTTGATGTTGTTTGCTTGTGTTGTTGTCAGTACGAGCAACCCCATAGGTCTTGGTAAGCACCACCTTGTGTTCACAGATTGCCCCCAGACTGAGCATCATCGCAGAGAGATGTTGGTGGAAGAAACAGCTGCTTCCCCAGGACAGCCACCTTGGGTGCCCTTCGGGGATAAAGGCGGAATACAAATCTAATAATAAAAAATAAAATAAATAAGAGAGGGAAGCATGGAGGTGGGATCTCAGTGTCTCCAAGGTGGTCCAAGAAAAGAATCACCTACCAGCACTCACGGTGATGGCCTCCAGGAACTGCTCCCGCCATGAGTGTGTGCCAATCACCAGTGCAAGGTTGGTCTTCTTGATGAGTTTGTCCACTGTGTTCTATATGAGAGAGAAGCAGATGCACAATAAGGTCTTGAAACCTATTAAAGAGTGCAATCCTAACCCATCTACTCAGAAGGAAGTCCCATTATAGTCAATGGGGCTTAATCTCAGGAAATTGGGTTTAGGATTGCAGCCAAAGGCTCAGTTGAAAAGTCAAATTCCAAAATCATGGGGTTGGTTTCCAAGAATTTGTCATCAATTATTGCAAATTAAATTAATTAAAAGTGCGAGCAGATTCAATCTCATTAACCACTCGGTTCCCCCTGCAATCCTAACTTCCATCAGTGATGGGTGGTGGATTGTCAGTGGGTCGTGAAACTGACATCGACAAGCTGATTACCGAGTAGGAAAATGTGTTTTGGGTTCTTTGGAAATAAAACTGAGCCACACGCATGCTTTACTCGAGAGTAGGCAGGAGTGTCTTGGGTCACTTTGAAAGACAGGCCAAAAAGGAAGGGAAGACCACCATGATTCTGATGAATGTGGAGCTCGGGAACTGGTGGCCCATCTCCATCATACAAAAGGCTAAAAACACAGGCGTGACAGGTAAGGTGAAACTGTCATAAAGTAGTTGTGTGTGTGTGTGTGTGTGTATACATACATACATACATACATACATACATACATACATACATACATATATATATGCTTGTGAAACTGTCATAAAGCGAACACACACACGTATATGTATGTGTGTGTATATGCTTATATATATGTGTGTGTGTGTGTGTGTGTGTGTATGCTTATATATATATATATGCTTGTTATGTGAAATGCCCTTTATGTGAAGCGGATTTTCCCATAGGAAATAATGGAAACTCAGACGATTGGTTCCACAACCCCCCCAAATATTCATATAAAAATATGTACTAGATGTAAAAATGATGACAAAACACTGGAATTGAATTCAAAACATGCATTCAATGTGCAGGATCCTATGAAGTCTACTTAGACTGCAATCTTAAAGACACTTTCCTGGGAGTAAGCCCCATTTAACACAATGGGGCTTACTTCTGGGTAGACATGGTTAGGAGGCTGCAATCCAAGACACCTTCCAAGTGTCTCCCCACTTTCTCCTTCTCTCCATCCTGAGCTCTCTCTCCCCTGCTCCCTTCTGGCTACTCTGAGCTGCTTCCCTCTTCTCCACTGCTCTTCTCTCCCTCCGGCCACAGGAGGAACAGCACACAAGTGTTGCTTTTGCTATGGGCAGGTACGCTAGGCAGCCCTGACGCTTTTTAAAAGGGCTGCCGGCCAGTGCGTCTGCCCCAATTGCCAACAAGTGTGCTTGTTAAGTGAAGCAATGCTTGTTATGTGAGGCAGAATCCTAAAAAAAATTTCCTTGTTATGTGGATCACTAGTTAAGCTATGTACCACTGTACTGGGTCCTGGGGCTAAAAAATTGGGAAAACACAACATTAACATCAACCATCATTCTTAGGAAATATTATTTGTGGTCTTCCTATTTCAGGGCTTCTCTTGCCCTCTACCAACCAGTCATGGGCTCCAGAGAGGTTCTCCTTACCTTGAAATCATAGGACTCCTCAATTATGACTTCCAGGCGGGAGTTCTCGCCAAGAATGGGCTTGCCCATTTCTGCGATCCTCCGTGCCTCCTCTTCCTCCGCGGAGAGCTTCTTGTCAGCATCCACTGGAGGAAAAACAGAACACAAATGAGACACTAAGAACTGATTTGGTGGACCCGATCCGGCAATCCTCCCACCCCCAAAATCAACAGCCAACTAGATGCCCTTTGAAGGTCACCAGCATAAATGATGACCATCTCTTCTTTTGTTGCCAATCTCTGGTAGTTAAATGTATACTGCCTTGAACCATGGAGGCTCCACAGTTATCGCATAGCTAATGGCTTTTGCTTGCCCTTGTGTCCATGAATTCTGATGGAGTTAAAATAGTAAAAAAAATAGAAAAAAAATAGTAAAAAATAGTTAAAATACTAAAATAATAACAAATAGTAAAAAATAAAATCCTGGATTTCCTCTGTTTGTCGTTGTTTGAATACTATCCTGCTCCCTGCATGTAGAAGAACAGCTTCTCAAGGAGAAGGCGAGGTTAAATTGTTCACCCTACTATTGTCTTATGTACAGAGGACCTTATGTATAGAGGACACGCTTGTTGAAGAATATTAGACCTTTTTACATGTTATAATCCAGTGGTACCTCACTTAACAAGTGCCTTGCTTAACAAGCGTTTCACATAACAAGCAAAATTTCCAAGAAATCTTGCTCCACATGACAAGTTTCGCTTTACTTAAAGAGCACTTATACAGCCCTGACGCTCCACACAGAGGCTCTTTAAAAAAGCTGCAGGCCAGTGCTGCTGCCTCTAATTGCCCCCAATATGGGGGCAGTTGCCTCAGGGTGCCAGAGGCAGCTACCCCTAACTGCCCCCAAGTGAACCCACTGGCCACATTGAACCTCCGGCAGCAGCACAGGTAAGCCTCCGAGGAAAGAGTCTTTGATTGCAGTCTCCTAACCATGTCTACCCAGAAGTAAGCCCCATTGTGTTAAATGGGGCTTACTCCCAGGGAAGTGTCTTTGATTGCAGCCTCCTAACCATGTCTATTCAGAAGTAAGCCCCACTGTGTTAAAGATTGCAGCCTAAGTAGACTTCATAGGATCGTGCACACTGAATGCATGTTTTGAATTCAATTCCAGTGTTTTGTCATCATTTTTACATCCAGTTCATATTTTTATATGAATACTAGCAAAAAGCGTACCTGCGTTGCGGGAGTAACATTTTCCCCATACAACATCCCACCACGGCGCATCAACACCCCATGCACATCAACATCCCATGTGTATCAACAACCCTTGCGCATCAATACCCCATTGCGCATCAATTACCCTCCATGCTCATCAAACCCCATGCGCATCATCTCCCCATGCTCATCATCCCCCCCGTGTGCAACTTCCCCATGCGTATCATCCCCACGTGCAACTTTCCCCCATGTGCAACTTTCCCCCATGTGCAACTTCCCCCATGCGCAAATTTCCCCCATACGCAAGTTTCCCCATGTGTATCATCCCCCCATGCGCATCATCCTCCCATGCTCATCATTCCCCCATGAGCAACCCCATGTGCAACTTTCCCCCATGCGCAACTTCCTCCCATGCACAACTTTCCCCATCTGCAACATCCCCCGTGTGCAACTTTCCCCCATGCACAACTTCCCCATGTGCGCAACTTCCCCATGCCCAACTTCCCCCATCCGCAACTTTCCTCCATACGCATCATCCCCTATGCGCAACTTCCCCCATGTGGATCTTTCCCCATGCGCAATTTCCCCCATACACAACTTCCCCTATGTGCAACTTCCCTACATGCGCAACTTCCCCCATACGCATCATCCCCCATGCACAACTTCCCCCATGTGCATCATCCCCCATGCGCAACTTCCCCATGCGCAACTTCCTCCCATGCGCAACTTCCCCCGTGTGCAACTTCCCCATGCGCAACTTCCCCGTATGCGCAACTTCCCCCCATGCGCAACTTCCCCCCATGCGCAACTTTCCTCCATGCACATCATCCCCCCATGAGCAACTTCCCCCATGTGGATCTTCCCCATGCGCAATTTCCCCCATGCGCAACTTCCCTCCATGTGCAACTTTCCTACATGCGCAATTTCCCCTATGCACAATTTCCCCCATGTGCAACTTCCCCATGCGCATCAACTCCCCATGTGCATCAACCCCCCATGTGCAACTTCCCCCCATGCTCACCAACCCCCATGCGCAGCAGTCTCCACAGTGCAACCTATTCCTCCTAAGAACATCCTTTCAGTGCACCAGGCACTGAGCACCAAATTGGCTGGAGGTTGTTCAGTCTCCCATGTTAAGTATAGGACAGAAACACGTTGCCCCCTTTTCAGCCCCTGAAGGGTTAAAGTTCTCCAGATGGTTCTTGGTGGGAGTTCAGGTGACAGAAGGAACTCCCAGAATTCCATGCTTCAGGCCCTGCAGTTGGGGCGGAATGTTGAGGAGTCAGCAATTCTCAATGCAAAGTATAGGGAGGAAAACGCGTTGCGCCCCTTTTCACCCCCTTCCCGTTGGAATTCCCGAAAACCGGTTCTTAGTGCACCCCTCCGTCACGGAAGGAACACCCACCCCAAATTTCACGCTTCTAGGCCCAGCAGTTTTGGCAGGGCGGTGATGAGTGAATCAGTCAGTGAGTGAGTCAGTGACTTTTCTCTTTTATATATATAGATTTTGGGGGTTGTGGAACCAATAGTCTCAGTTTCCATTATTACCTATGGGAAAATCCGCCTCATTTAAAGAGCGTTTCACTTAAAGAGCGGGCCTCCAGAACGAAATAAGCTCTTTATGTGAGGCACCACTGTATTTATAATATTATATTTACAAAGAATATTTTGTAAAACTGTCACTTGGTGGAAATTTTTAGAAAAACTAAACAGGTTGTACAACCTGGTCCTACAGTCTCTTTCTCCATCCTCCCCTCTCTCCAGTGGGTGCCCAGACCCTCTCCAGTCTGTTTCCCTGGCCTCTGACTTCCTCCCTTCTCTCCGCTAACATCATTCCCAAGACTGCACCTCCGGATCAAGCCCACTCAGACGTGGTTTTTGCCGTTTCTCCTGAAATGGACGCCAGGATGGATCCCACTGACAATATGTTACATTTTCAGGGCCATGTGTTCCCTTGGCAGGATGGTGTGTGTCCCCTACACTAGAAAGAAAAATCCCAAATATGGCCTTGAGGAAAGCGGGACGCTCAGGGTGACCATACGACGGGAAATTTCCAGATTTGTTCTCTTTTGTAGCCTTCTGTCCGCATGTCCTCCAAAAGGGCTTCATTGTCCTCCATCATTTTGGAACTTTGCAATGGTGTGCAGGACCCCATTATGTCATATATCGTTAGATTCGTATTGAAGAGCAGAATCGAATGCAAAAATTAGTTTTGAAATATCTCCTTCCTATCAACAGTTATGTCCAAAACACTAAAAATAAAAAATATGCATTGAGCTCGATGGGAAAGTGAATGTGCCCAATTATCATGGCTTTACTCATGAGTAGGCAAATGTGCCATTGTTAGCCAGAAAGGCCAGGCTGAGCGGAATGCAAGACTTGTCCTTCTTTTGTGGTTTGGGCATCTGGTCATCCTGGGGACGCAGTGGCCACCATAAAGTATGCAAATGGCACAGCGTTGCTTACATTGCATAATTTAACGTATAACTGAGCACTACCTCTGGACTAACAGAAACCTTGCAGCACCCTCCTTTAGTGGGGGCATCCTCCACCAGCACCCTCCTTTAGTGGGGGCATCCTCCACCAGCACCCTCCTTTAGTAGGGGCATCCTCCACCAGCACCCTCCTTTAGTGGGGGCATCCTCCACCAGCACCCTCCTTTAGTAGGGGCACCCTCCACCAAGCACATGAGATCAGTTGCAAGTTTCAAGCATTCAAACTGCTTCCTGGATTTGAAAAGAGGGAATGGACATAGTCTAACTCATCACCGTCCTCTCCTCCACACTTCCTGTCCACAAAACCCGCCTTTTCCAACATGGACACATTTGTTGATCCAAGCCAGAAATTGTTCTGCACAATCCATGTTCATCCCTTGATCCAGAGTGCCTCTCTTGGCAACTACAGGCATCAACCCCTTATAGGATGAGTTAGGCACCAGAGCAAAGTGTTGAAAAGTGGAACCCAATCTTTATTGAGTTTCTACCCCTACAATCCAGAGTAACTACGGGAGCACGTCAGAGACATTTACGTCGATGTAGTTATGGCACCACCTCGTGAAAAACCATTTACTCTGGATTGTAATATGAATTTCATGTGAATTTGATTGAAATTCATATTGCAATCCAGAGTAAATTGTTCTTCACGTCGGAGCAAGGACTCCCCATAGTTACTCTAAATGTTGCTTCCAATGCTTTTTTAGCTACCACATTGCCAGTGCCCCGTTTATCTTGCAAATTCCTGCTGCGCACAAAGATTTCTGCCAGTGAATTCTCCTTAACCCCTTTGGGAATGGGATTAGATCAAGCACTACAACATGGGAGAGGACAATTTGGGCCTTTGGAACAGCAGCGAGAGGTTGAAAGAGCAGAACATGAGTTGAATGAATGAGATCTAGGTATAATTGAAATGTGTTGAAAGAGTGGAGCGTCAGAAAACAAACGGTCAGAAAACAGGGGATACTTCTATGGGTATTCTGGGTACTTTTTCCACTAAGAAACGCCATACAGCTTTCTCTCTAATTGGAATCTGTTCTTATTGGCTTAGCCCATCTCAGCCCCCACCCAAGGGTGACATCTCCCACAGGGTGCTATTGGCCTCCAGCCGCTCTGGCCTCATCTTGGCTCTGATGTCATTAGCGAAGGGGGAAAAAAGAGCAAGAAATTGTAGTTTGGCTTTGATTCTTTGGGCACAATCCAGAGTAACTACGAGGAGTCCTTGCACCGGTGTAAGAACAATTTGCTCTGGATTGCAATATGAGTTTCCCATAGGTTTTCATTAGGTGGTGCAGTAACTACGGGTACACGTAATGTCTCTTACGTGCTCCCGTAGTTACTCTGGATTGTAGGGCCAGGCTTGCAAGGAACAGGACTGGAAAAAAATTATTCTACTCCATTTTTTCCCCAAGTGATTAGTACAATTAACAGCTCGAGATTACTGCCTAGTAGTGATTACTAGAGATTACTGTTAGGCTCCCCTAAGAGGCAGATGGAGCGTGATTCCTTTCACTTGTCCTACACACACCACATAATATCATCTATAATATCCCCATCCTATCCCCTGCTTTCTAATGGTTCATTTTATGATGATCCACTCTTTCAACCCAGAACTCATTCATTCAACCTCTCCCGACTGTTCTAAAGTCCAAAATTGCCCTCTTCCATGATGTATGTGCTGGTCCTGGAGGGAACAAAATGAAGCTGTACATCTTACAAAACAACGGAGAAGCCCCTTATATGCCAAGGGGAGGATTCCTGAAAAACTTAATGCTTTGACCCCCCCTCTAGCTATGCCACTGGATGTCATGGAAGATCCATAACAATATTTAATATTAAGTAAGATATTAATTTATGCCTCAGATGTTTCAACAACTGACCTCTTGCAAAGCTTATCTGAAGGCACAGAGCCCGAACCCTCTGCATGTGTAACCAGCAGCTACACCGGCTAAGCCACTAGTTGTAGATCAAGAGCTGCCATGGGTTGCACCTACAATTGCTTTCCTACAACTATTTGGAAACGTGAATGTAGTTTTCCTTGCATTGAGCGCAACACACACACACATCTGTCTTACACGTGCATTACTAGACAAATGGTGCAATCCTGACCAATTTAGGCCAGCACTACACACCATAGTGGCATGGAGAGGCTGGCGCATGTCTATGCACTGGCCTAACTCCCACACAGGAGTGGTGCAGAAGTGCCTTGTGACACTTTAGTGACACCTCCAGGCCAGTACTTGCGTCAGGACTTGTGCCAGCTTAGCAAGAGATTAGGATTGCAGTCACAGTGTGCATGGTGTGCAGATGATGGTACCCGCAACCATGCAAATGCCAGTCCTTCTGGGCATGGCACACTCAGATTTGTCTCTCTCACCAAGCCACCTTTTCTCATCATCGTCTCTTCCGAAGCACATAGCTTCTCTCCCACACACTCCATCTCTTCCCAGAACTCAGCTAACGCACACACAATCTCCCACGCACTCTCTCCCATGGCATCCCCACCCCCACACGGCCCTCCCTCTCCCTGCCACAGATGTGGCATGGAAGGCTGGATCTCATCAGCTTCTGCAGACCTTGGGGGTCCTGCTACCTATGGTCCCTGCCTAGGACCAACCCCCCCCTCCCTCCCCCCGTAGTGCTTTGACCTCATCTAGCTATGCCACAGACTGGAACTAAGGTCAAGTTACTCAGTCCATTACATCAGCTTTGAGCACATTCCTAACCATGTCTACTCAAAAGTAAGCCCCATTGTGTTCAATGGGTCTTACTCCAGGAGAGTATCTTTAGGATTGCAGCTTTTGTGTATTTATTCCACTTCCATTCTCCTTCCTCTTCCTCTTTCATCTCCCTATATGTTGTCTCAGAAATAAGTCCCATAGCATTCAGTGGAGCTTACTCCTAGGAAAGTGCATTTAGGATATCAGCCTCAGTTGTCCCATCAATAAAATGGCCATATAAATATGGTATTTACTCAAATATAACAACTTTTCCAGCCAAATTCAGGGCAAAAGCCAGAGCAGTTATGGGTCCGCGCAGTTACGTCACCCTTTAGTGTTATCTTATGAAAAGTCACCTTAACTGCTCCATCGCAAAGGGCTTAATTTGACTTTAGGATATGGGCCTCAGGGCAAAATCCAGAGTAAGTACAGGGAATCCTTGCTCCAGTGTAAGAACAACTTGCTCTGGATTCCAATATGAATTTCCCATAGGTTTTCACTAGGTGGTGCAGTAACTACAAGTGCACGTAAAGTCTCTTACGTGCCCCTATAGTTACTCTGGATTTGGGGGCAAGTCTCCAAAATCAGGGTGTGCATTAGATTTGATGGTTAATTACACTTGAGTAAATACAGTATTTTGATTATAAGTATAGGATGTGCATTGGATTCGAGTGCATTGGATTCGACGGTGCATTGGATTCGAGTAAATACAGTATGTTTTGAAGTTATGAAAGTATAGATAAATCATAGGGAGCAAATTTAGGCCCCATAAAAAGTGATGGGGTCTGGAATCGGGTCCGAAAAACAGGAACAATTCTGATTTGGGGTTCTGTGTTCACATACTGGCAAATGGGACAGAGGGTCCTGTCCCGATTTGGTGGAAGAAAATTATGGCAACCCTAGTTTGGAATCGAGTCATGCCATGGTGGCATTTGATGTATAGTCTCTACCCCGAAGGTGCGGTCCGAATCAGGGTAGGATGAAGGGTGCTGGGTCAGTGTGGATGAAAGGAACGGGTTGGAAAATGAGGAGAAGGAAAAAACTTACCTTGATTTAGCAAAAGGGCTGCAACCCCCAAGGAACCAAGGAGAGGGAGAAGGAGAGAGAGAAAGAGAGAAATTATGCAGACTGTCAGTAAAGAGACAGCAAGATTCATGATCTAAGGAAAGAACGGGATGGCACGGCTGGGAGGGGATCCTCATCAAAGACACCACAGCAGAGACTCATACTCAGCACCTAAGCAGGGCCGTCACCCACATCCCTCCCTAAGTGGGGCTGGCAGATTTTCCGGCAAAACACAGCCAGTGAGTTCTTCATCGCGATCAGAAACCCAACCCCAAATATCTGTGTGAGTTTTAGGGTGCAATCTTTACCTACGTCAGCACAACGCATTGGTCTCCCCATTCCTATGGTGATGTAGGGTGGCTAGCGTACTGTAGGGTGATGAACATCCTATGGTGATGTTGGGTGGCTATGTTCTGTACTGGCCTAACCATTCCTCAAGAGTGGCGCACAAATGTCTTACGGCACTTTTGCGACACCCTCAGGTCAGCACAGGACTTATGCCAGGGCTTAGGCTGGCCCTAATAGGAGTTTAGGATTGCAGCCTTAAGCTCGAGGAATAGCTAGCAGCATACCTCTGATCCCCTTCCCTTCCAGGGAAATGGGGTGCCTGAGCCACTTCACCCCAAATCTTGGCACATACTCTTCAACGCAGTGGTTGAAAACTAAATTTTCCAGCAAAAACCTATATGATCCTCCAGCAATATCATACATATATTGTATTTTACAGCAAAAACCTATATATGTTGCTAAGTTGCAATATGTCCAGATGGAATTTGGGGGGTAGGGAGTTATTGCAAAGGATTCTCGATCATGTTCTAGCATAGGGTATCAAGCGCTGTCTGGGGCCGATGGGTCACATTAACTCCATAATTCTCTAGAAAAATATAGGATATACATCTTGCGTCTTATGGGGGGACTCTAATTTTCCTACAAAACTGAAACGCTTTCCACTTACCGGAAATGCCTCGTTTCAGCCAGCGGGGCTGCCCCAGCTCTATGAAGAAACTATCCTTTTTCTCATATTCCTCCACATCTACGATCTTCACATAAAGGGATTTCCTGCCCAGGAGAAAGAAAGAGGAGTGGAGAAAAAGCATTAGGATCTTCACAGGAGAGAGTATATGGAGAGACATTATGGCCGGGGATTGTGTCCGGATGTCCATGTGAAACAGACCAGCAACGCCTCTTAAAATTTCTTCTCTGCTGGAATAGGATTAAATCTTTAGGACATGGTTGGTTGGGATTAGTATAAGTAAAACACTTGAGATGGTGGGGAAACAAAAGGGGGTCAGAACTGATTTACTGTCCTTTGTCGTCACCCCTTAGTTTGTCAGCCAAGACCTTCCAGTGTCCGCTTTTGAAATTTACCTCCACACTTAAACACCACTGAAATACTGTGTTTACTCGAATCTAACGCTCACCCTTTTCCAGCTGAATTCAGTCTCCAAAATCATAGTGTGCATTGGTTTGGATGGTGAATTGGAGTTGGGTAAATATGACATTTTGATTAAAAGTATAGGGTGTGCATCAGATTCAAAAGCGTATTAGATTCTATAGTGCATTAGATTCAAGTAAATATGGTACCTTTTGGGGTTGCAACCTGTGAAAAGGGGGAAAAATTGGAGGGGATCATTTAAAATAAATACAGTGCTTTATGTATATTGTCTCACAACCCAGTCCTACTTAA